>BQNB010048530.1:0-42517 GCA_026074375.1 Tanacetum coccineum
GTCCCCTGTGGGGGCATTGGAATAATTGTAAGAGATTGTGTATTTTAGTTACGATTGGGACATCACTTGAGTTTGTTCAAGGTTGATGGTCTTTGGTATGTGCTTAATTACACATACCATTTTCCATTCTAAACGATCTTAAACGACTAAAAACGTACCAAAAATACATTGTATTTGTATGTTTGCATTTGTATTGTGCAGGAAACGGATATTCAACCAAAAGGAACAAAAAGCAAACAAATCCAAGCACGGAATGGAAAAGTGCAAAGTCAAAAGTCGAGCCAAATGAAGAAACTACAACTTGAGGGGCTAAAACTGCCAAACCTCAAGTTGTATTACAAAAGATACCAAGTTGAGGGACTATAACTGCCAACCGGGTAGAGATTGCATTCAAGTTATATAACTTGAGGGGACAAAACTGCTACTTCCCTAAAAAGTCTTCTTTCCCGCCCCTAAAAACCCAGGTACAACTTGGATGTCCTCCCATACCTTCTCCCTTGCAAAACCACTCGACGCCCTAGCCAAAATCATTTCATCCACCCTACTAACCCATCCCAGTTATATAAAAGCCATGTTGGCAATCCCTCACCATTCCCAAAGCATTTCGATGGCTGAGATTGCCTCCAAAGAAGCACAAATGAAATCAAAGGCTGGGATTTGTTGTAGAACCCCCCTCACACAACAAGCACATTTGTTTTTATCTCTACAAAGAAGCACAAGCTGCAAGTCCAAAACTTCAGTTATAAATAGAGCTTCTTGTAAGCCTTTGAAGCACCTAGTTTTTAGTTTTCTTAGTAACTAGTTACTTTTAGTTAATCTTAAGTTTAATTTTCAGTTTTTAAAGTCATTTACAGCTTTTACTTTCAGCTTTGTAACAGTTTCAAGATTAATGCAAGTTTGAAGTTTTTAAGTCAATTTACAATACCAGTGTTAAGTCTCTTAATCATATTGTTTTGTGTTCAAAAAGCTCTCACCACAGCTTACTTATAAGTTGTTTTCATTAAGTAAAAATAAAAAGTTAAGTAGTTAAGAGAAAATCACAAATATCACTCTCAAATATACCACAGCTTATGTTATGGATGATAAGCCAGTTCTGGATGGGCTTATGGACTCTCACTAGCTTGTTTTATGCAAGCTAGAGCTTGTAGATTCATTGTTTGACCCTGTTTTGAGCAAGGGTTTTGTAAGTCTCCCTCTTTTCTTACATTTCTTATTTACTGCAGAAGTGCTTATTGTGCTTATTTATTACTTATATTTGCTTATGTATGCTTTATTATGATGTCTAGTGCTTATCTTGCTTATTTGTTAGTTTAAAAGTAGTTTGCATCACTTTCTTAGTTAGTACTGTTAGTTCATTTGAGAAAACTGTTAGTTATGAGTTAATACTGTTAGACTAATTCAGCTTATTTAAGTGCTTATTACTGATTGAAATTTGCTTTTAAGTATTTTACTTTGTTATTTGTTAACCTGTTTTTAATTAGTTTGAAATAAAAATGATTTTTGGAAATTTTAATGGCTGTTTTGAACAAGCAGTACTAACTCCAAGTTAGTACTGTTAGTTAAAACTGTTAGTACTGGTGGTTCATTTTAGCTTATCAGCTTATTGTTTCTACTTATTTAAGATTGGTTTAGCTTTTTAGAGTAGATTAAGCCTATTTTAGTTTACTGTCTTCAGTAGAACTTATTTGCCTTTTCAAAATAATTTTAAGAGTTTATCAGTTTTAGTTTTCTAGCTTCTTTATCATTATAGTCTATTATAGTTGCTTATTCTGATTACTGAGTGCTTATTAGGGATAGTTAAATACCTGATTTAGCTTATTTGCTTATTTCTTGCTTCATCAAAGCTAACAGTACTAACCTTAAGCTACCAGTACTAACTTATAACTAGCAGTATTAACTCCAAGTTAATACTGGTAGTACTGTTGTTAGTACTGCTAAGTTTCTCCTGCTTTGCTTAGTATAATTGCTTTTTGATTTTGCTTATTTAGAGTTAGTTTAGCTTATTTGATTTGTCTTCAGCTTATTTGAGCTCTTTATGTCTTAGTGTAAAAGTTTTAAGTGTTTTTACCATTTCTAGCTTTTATTTTTGTTCCAGCTTATTTTCTTTGTCTATTTTTATGTGCATTTGCTTAATTAGTTTTAGCATCAAATCATTCCTTGACATATTCCAACACAAATTAGCAATCGTCTCTCGATTTTCCATTTTAGCCTCGTTGGGACATAACGACCCGGGGACACTCTATACTGCTTCCGGTTTTCTTGCTCTCGCGTGATTCTGATCCCTTTTTGTGCTGTATTTATGTTTGTTTATATTTATCCACATTTAAAGGGGTGAGTTGAAGCGAGTCAGTGTGTGACCCTTGAATTTTTTCTAAGGCTGTAATGAGGTCTAAATTGGTTATCTAACGTCATACTTTTAGGAGGTCAGATTCTGGGCGAATTCTGGGCACTTTGGATTAATGAATTTCTAAAGGGTATTTGTAAAAGGGTAATGGCTTTGGGAGAGCTAAGAGAGGTTCATAAGATATATATGTAGTATGGTGAATTTTGGTTTGAATTATTAAGGTGTTTAAGTGGTACGTTTAGGACACATAAGTGAGTATAAAATTCTGCTCAAAACCAGAAAATTTAAAGTGTAGTATTGAAGTGTAAATGGCATATGTAAGAGTTGGAAAAGGGTTAAATCAAGTATAGAACTATGGTAGATAGCTTAGATATCCATCATAGTTGAGGTTACATCATATTGGGTTGAATGCCTAATTGATGGTAGCTTATTGTGTGCTTAATTGTTTAGATTATCCGTGAAGTGTTTGTGAAGCTTTTGTTGGATTCTTTTGGGAAGCTAAGCATCAGGTGAGTTTCATAGTCCCACTTTTTAATGTTTTTACATTTGGGATGGAAATGATGCAAAGAGGTTTTGAAATGTTTTAGTTACTGTGATAATGTGTTTTAAACGATGCATGGGCTATACGTGACTATTGTATGTTATGTGCTACTTGCTTTTATGGTATGGATTGTTGTGCTTGAGCGTGATCGTCTCATGGCATTTATGGATTTGTTTGGTAGTAAGCGTGATCGTCTTATTACTGTGAGTTGTTGATAGTGAGCGTGATCGTCTCATTATTGTGAATGGATTTTTGTGCTTGAGCGTGATCGTCTCAATGCGTTGATGGATTGTTGTGGATCGGGGAACACGTTCCGTTCCAATGTTTGTGATGATTGAGCGTGAGCGTCTCAATGTGGATTGATGTGATTGCATGTTAGCTTGTATGATAGTACGTTGTATGTCCTGCTATGTTATGTTTTATTTATCATGGTAATTGGATTTAAAAGATTGATTTGTGTGTCTTAAACCTATGACTCTCACCAACCATTGTGTTGACGTTTTAAGCATCATTTTCAGGTGTGAAGTCATGAGGATTCTTAAGATAGTGAGAAGTGGCTAGAAAGAGACCTTAAGATGATCTTGAAGTTTATATGTGGATGTTTAGCATTGTATGGATATATGTTGCATGTCTCTTATTGACGAGAACTTCCTTTTCATCAATAAAGACGCCTTTTATGTTTTGCTTAGTTATGGGTATTGTTATGACACTTTGTGTCTATACTTTACTTTATTGTATGCATTTTAGTATTCTCTATATAGACGCCTTTGTGTTGTGATGATATCCATTCTCGTTATGCCTCGCGTTTCCGCCTTGGCGGGGTATGACATGACACGTGCCCGTACCCACCAACATGGACAATTGTATACTATTTAGCATATAATAAGTTAACACTAGCTGTGTCCCCCTGCCACCACTTCGTCAACCATCATCAGATACAAAATCGTTCGTGAATTTTTAGTGAAAATCAACAACCTTCCTCTACAATGGAAAGAAAGATGTTCATTTTTCCCATACAATATGAAGGAAAGAAACGTCTCAGAACACAAAACATGTGGCAATTCCAAACCATTCTAGGTCCAACTAATAAGTTTAGCTAGAAAAATAATGGGTCAAACAGGATTAACTGATTAAATGGGTTAAAAGTCGTCCGAAGTGTACTTTTATTGAATATAACCATCTAAATCACGTTATTATTCATTTAGATTACAATATTAATCTAAACACTATTTGCTATGTGCAGGGATTTACTGTAAAATTACTGTTCCATAATCAAATTTGACGCCTAAATAAATTGTTAAAAATTCAATAATAGACTATAAGTGTTTTCGGGTCAATTAAACTCAAGTCGTTTCTCCTTGAGAGCAATCCAACTTTTTGGCACTACTTAAGCTTCAAGAAGAGATTATAACCATGTGATTAAACAATGACGATGTGTATGTTTTTAGTGACCATTTAATGCAATCTAACAAAGATGTACAAATGAAGACATATTATTTCTTATCACAATGAAATTATCCTACTAGCTAATATAGAGGCTGTCACATGATATTATTTATCATAAGCTGCATTGTTCTTTGAAAGAAGCATACACATAAAAAAGGATATAGACAATTACATATTCAAAATGTTATTGTTTTAACAAAGAAAAACAACAATCGGTAAGTGACTTACTGAGGCACGTCCTTCAGAAAATTTACTTGGTTTGCCTCTTTATTCTAAAATTGTAGCAAGTTTTAAGCATTTTAATTTAATAGTTGACATTCCTAGAATTATTACATGGATTAGCAAAAAAGGTCATCTGCAATAGTCATTTGCAATTAAGTATTCCATAGAATTAAAATAGTACAAACTTAATCTATTCAGATAACCGCCATTATAAGACTGACAATTTCAACACATTTATAAGTGTGTTATAGTAACAACATCATGTCCTTATAGAAATTTCTATATTTAACATGTTGAGGGGTGTTTGGTATTACAGGTTCTTAGGTTATATGCTTATCAAGAATCGTTTTCATTGCATCCTCGACCACCCCTAAATTGTTTCTAGCAATTATGTACTCACGACCTTAGACCGAAACACACAAACAACTAAATGTGTCCTTGTTGTTGTCGATGTTCTATTCTCAGCCTCTAAGCTAGAGTTCGATAAAGGATACATGTTTTATTCTTTTGTAAAATATTTTAAAGCTCGAGTTTGCTACATACATACCCTCTCATATGTCAGCAGCATATGCATTGAAGGATCCATTTCAAATGTCAGCAGCATGTGCAGGCCAAAATTGGTCATAAAAATTTGTGCAGAAAGTGATCTTAAAAGGGTGTTTGGTTGCTGAAATTTTTATGCAGAAAAATGCTCTTAACAGGATTTGATTGCTGAATTGTTTGTGCAGAAAATTGACTTTAAATGAATGTTTGTTTTGCTGAAATTTTGTGCAGAAAAAAATGCTTTTAAAGGTTGTTTGGTTGCTGAATTGTTTGTGCAGAAAATTGACTTTAAAAGGCTATTTGATTGCTAAATTTTTGTGTAGAAAAATGCTTTTAAAAGGTTGTTTGGTTGTTGAATTGTTTGTGCAGAAAACTGACTTTAAAGGGTTGTATGGTTGCTGAAATTGCTGTCAAAGGAACAAAGAATAATAAGTCTTTGTTTTAGTTCTCGGGTTTTGGGTGTTAGCGGTAATGGCGTCGTTTTTATGGATTGAACCTTTGGACGTTGCGTTGTTATAAAATAGCAGCGATTTCAGATTACTCAAATTTCACAGCAGTGTCTAGATATGTTCCTCCATATTTGTTAGTGGTTTCTTTCTTGATTATTTCCTTGTGACTTAGTAAATGCCCAAACAACAATCTGCAAGTTAAGTAGTAGGATATCAAATAAGCATCACTACTATCTGACTGAAACATCTGATATTTCAGGATAGCGAGCCAGAAATTGTATACGGTGTGGGAGCAGAAGCAGGGCATGTAATAAGAACAACAATTGGTGGTCGTAATAGTCAGTCTAAGCAGGTTGGCAATACCTTATGTCTAACATATTTTTCATGGTGATTATAAGTGGCGAAATGTGCGGGCTGGGTAACGGATCAAAATGGGACGGGTCAGATTGTGTTGACACATAAACTTTTACTTTCTCTTTTTAATTTTTAGTTCTGTTATAGATATTCAGTATTACATCTTTACACAAACAATGTTATTACAATATAAGTAAGTGACCCTCTTTTTCCGTTTCCCTTAGGCTAGATTTTATGACTTGACCCGTTGGAGAATCAAACAAAAGCCAAATCAACCCATTCTTGTGTAAACAGGTCAGAATTTAATAAGCGTTCTTCCTTTTATCTTATGGAGGTATATCATATAGGCACAAAAATAATCACAAATGTGATACATATAAGCGTACTTAAGCGTGTGCTATTTATCATTTCAGGCACCTCCTATATTTTCAAACAAACTGGTCATGGAATCAGGTGCTATTATTCTTTTAGTGACTTTAATACTTGTCTTTGGTGGGGCCAGGATTATTATCTAGTATTGTAACATAAATCAATCTCCAAAAGTAAATTTGCTAAGTAGTTAATATGAACACATTACATTTTTTTATCAAAAGTAATTCCAAGTAGAAACATTATATACATTTATACAGATCTGGCATCAAAATATTTGTTGAATAAATAATACATAGATTGCAAAAGTTGAGTAGCATATGACAAATGTTCATATACTTGATCACTTCTGTACTGTTATGGGTATTTGGCATTGTTGCAAAACCAACATTTGTGACTTGTCTTTGTAATGTATAGCAAACTATTTTGAAATAGAAGTTGTGGGTGAGAAAAGTGTACCTTTTATCCGCAAAGACATTTGAAGTCATTGGTGACTAAATCAGGTGGATGCCAACCCCTGCACGGGCTAAGAGAAAAAAGATACGAAGATTGGTATTGCACACCTATTGGTCCAAGATCAGGCAATTGGAAATGTGTACCAAAAAGCTCAGCAACGTAACCACGTGAAGGACCATCAGATAGATCTACAGAAAAACGGAATCCTTGAGGGAGGAGTATCACTTCGCCAGGAGACACTTGTAATTTTCCACACACTCTTTAGTGATCCATAGCCCTGCACATAAAATAAAAACCTTAAAAATGTCTTCAAAAGTCACACTTTTTTGTACCAATTGCAGACACAGGTAACAAAAGATAGTTTCTTATTATTACATTGCTTTCTAGCCTATCATAAATATAATCAGATATCATGGAGGATATCTCAAAATGTGGCAATGTATTTGTTTTATAGAACCTTAAAAAATATTGGTCAGGTTAGTCTGTTACCATTTGGCATGCAAATGTTCTGTTTACCAGCACAGAGTCAAACAAAAGGAACTTTTGGAGGTTCAAATAAAATGCAAAAAACAGATATAATATTAGAGCTTAGTTACAACTTACTTCCTTGTTGAGGAACTATCAAGAAGTCACCATCCGCATTGCAGAAAGCACATTTTTCCATCTATTTGTTTTCGGTATACCTACATGATCATGAAGGCCTAACACTCAATTTACTATATTTAGCTAAAGGTGTAACAAATCTATTAGATGAGTAAGTAAACTTAAAGTACATATTACATTTGAATGGTGAAACCATGTTGAAGGAATAATATCATAACTAAGCTCTAGATGTGATAATGTTAGAGTCTTGAGGCATAGAAAGGAGGTACGGACCTTCTTATCGACACCAGCTTCTGCCACAATCTAAAAAAACAGAACGTCACTTTCATTCATTTGTGATACATAGAGCCTAGACACAATCTTTTGTATTAACCCAACTTAGCCTTACATTGTGATACCTTAAATTTAACTCAAACGTTTGAAGTTTTGGAAGAACTAGAAGCTGAAAGATACTAGAACTTGTGAACATTTTGTCCCGTTCGGTCAATAACAAAGATAACATTTATCCATATAAAACTTGATAATACAATAAGAGCAGAAATAAATAGAGTAAATAGATTTTAAAAGAAGAGCTCACATTGTCATATTATTTGCACATTCCACTTCATCCCATGCTATCGCTCGTGTTTCAAGAGGATTCAACTTAGATTTATGACTCGGGGATTCAACATAGATTTTTGAATCGGTGTTTTAGTTTACAACCTTCTCCCAAAAAACAACAAAAACAAAAAAGATCAAGGGGTGTTTCTTAGATGGACCACTCGGTAGATTTGTCACACGGGGTTTGGGAACCCCATAGATATGTCCCACTTAGTGTGAAATTTTCTAAAATCATTTTTTTTGAAATGCACCTGTTAACTATGTAATTTGTCTATGTTGTTCAATATTATGTTACAATTTGCTTTTTATACCTAGACACTTTAAATCCTAGGTCCACCATGTTTCTTTATCATCCAGTTGGTACATTTTCTTTCTGGTAAACACAAGTTGTATCATCAATCACTTAATTGAGCATTGGCCTAGAGTGGGAAAAAACAAAGTAAAATTGCTCACTAAAGTAAGTGCTTGTAGCAGAAGAAAGACAACAAAGTAAAATTGAGCATTGGCCTAGAGTGGGAAAAAACACACCTTGCATTAATAAAATGACAACGTCGTTATTATGTACTGGTTAAAATCAAAGAGTAAGTATATATCATATAGTATTACTATTGATTTCATACATTCTATTCTTTAACGCATTTCATCAAACACTTAATATGCATACTACTGATAAACTTCTCAATTTTCAGTAAGTAGTTACAGTTCCTTTTTTCAGTTTTCCCTAAATTTTCTCTAGAAAACATAAGCGGTAAAAGAACTCACCACAAGTAGACGCGTATTAAAAAAGGTGACCTGGCTATATTAAAATTGTACCAGTTTTTATCTTGATTTAATGAGATAATAGATTTGCGCGTCATGTCAGCTTTTACTTTTACATATTCACATAATACAAACATTAAAAATAAAAAAACATTCTCTGACTATAATTTTATATTTAGTTACCTATGCGTATCACATATACAAGTTGGACCAACTCACTAGATGTGACATGCGCTCAACTTAGCTTTTGCATTGTACGTTTGTGTGTGACAAGCCTGATTCATCTCAAAACGCGAAGAATTTGATTAGGCTATGATATGTGCTTAATTACACATATCTTTTACCTCTGAAAACGAGCTTAAATGACCAAAAACAGACAAAAACTGCCAAATTTATTAACTTTTATCTTTTTAATGCACATAAACTCAATATTAGAAAGTGTAAAACTTATGGGAGTGATTTGACTACACTTCAATGAAATTGATTAAGGCCCTAGCACATGGCTATATTTACTGTGTGTTGACATTTATACCTTACATCACTTCTTAATTCCTATTTCACCTTTCCCACAATTAGCTATAAGTGCTTTATAAATGTCACACAACATATATATTAGAGTGGTGCCAAATCCTAATATTGGACATAGTGCCAAATCACTCCTAAACTTTATTTACCTAGAAATCAGAGAATTAGGTTTGCGCCTAACAACGATCGAGCCATCAATGAAGAAACCTTCATAGTAGTATAATAATATATACCCTACTATTCAAAACTTATGTGCAATACAACTATGTATCTGTATACCTTTACTTGCTTCTTTAATCTTACTATATACGAATGGCAATAACTGAGGTATATATAAATCATCATAAACGTTTTATAGGTATGTTATTGCTAATGTGTTGCTAATCTTCTCTAGCCTTTTTGTAGATTCAAACGGGAAAAAGAATTGATGGTTCTTTTTCTTTAGATTGGAACTACGTAGAAAATGCGCTATACCTATCTAAAATAAGCCTTAGATGAACTGAGAAAGAAATCCTGAAACTAGAAATATTCACGGATATGTCATCATTATAAAGGTAACATAGAAAACGTAAACAAGTGTTGAGAGTTTTTATATTATTAACATTAAATATCACGAGTACACAGTCGTGAATAAATAAGCCACGCTTATAGTAATATAATAGTTTATACAAAGGGTCTCAATCAACGCTCCATCTTGCCTTTTAGCCCAATTTAACCGAATACACGTTATAAATTCATTCGCCGTGTGTATAATTTTTAATAATCAACATCGCGAGATAAACACACATTGATACTAAGTAAGATTCTCTTACTTGCTGAACACACAATTAGTTCTTAAGCAAACTCAATTAAGTATGCTTTTTCAGTTACTAAAGTACGTCGATAAATGCACACAAACCACCTTAGGACTCTTTGAAATCTAATCATCACGGATAAAACATTGTACGGGTTGTTGGTGTCGCCGACGGAACAAACACAAACTCGAAACCCTTGGGGTTTGGTTCGCAGCCCGAGCAATAGGTGAGAGAAAGACGAGAATTTTAGACGATTTGTTTTTCAAGTATTCATGGCAAATAATTCTATAACCCACCCCCCACTCCTTAGACCTCCTTATATAGCCTATATCCACCTCCTCTTAGAGGATAGATTAGAGAAAACATATTATGGCCTAATGAGAGAAAAAGGAAAAATAATTCTCATTATTTTTTTCTTCTCTATAATTGCATATTAGTCCTTCTTTTTTGCCATATTAATGAAATATTATAATCCGTTAAATAATTCTGTTAACATTTAACGCTCCGTTTAGCTTTACACCTTAAATACTATTACATTTATTATATTTCATTATTAATTGCTTTCTTACGTTTATTAACTGTAAAAACAACACCAATTAATAAAAATTACTCAAAAAAAAATCTCCTCTATTCTCCAAAAAAAAACTATTCAATCAAAAATGGATCAAAAACAAAAATATCCAAAAAACTTAACTTAATAAAACCTTTTAATTCAAAAACCAAGCGTGTGCTGTTAACCCAGTAAGAGCTCGAATACAACTTTTCGCGACATATCCATTATTTTTACGCTGGACATTAATCCAACATCTCCCACTTTAGGACATGTACCAAATATTAACTATAATAAATTGGTTAAGCGTTCTAGTTGTAGGTAACACGCCAATGCCACAGAATTATCCGAGTGTGCGTTTCATTTAAAGTCCATGGATACATTGATTTTTGTATTATACAATTCCTATAGTTACCTGATACCGATGTTAAAAATTGGATATTGGATCTAAGTAATTCCATTTATTTAACGATTTTGTTTCTCGCTTATATATGATTAAGTCAAGATACCAAAAACATTGTGACATATCTAACATGAGTTTTTGGTCGCAGGCCACACAATAAAATCTGATTAACCTTCTACGAGGGCATGATCCCCATCAATTAAGTTTTTTGGCCCATCAGTTCTTCAATATTGATAGAAACAAATTCTTTATTGACCACATGTTGATCTAAGCTCCATATATTGCCTTTCAAAAATCACTTCTGAAAAATAGTACTTATTAGCTAACCTTGTTCGGCGTTATACTTGTAAACTTTACCATCCAAGAGTGATTATCCACACATGAAAGACTATCTTGGTATCTCAAGTCTAAGGTATTTAGTAAAAAATCACTTACCAAGATTTACTAGAATGACGACTTAACGAGATCTACAAATGTAATATTCTTGTCAGTTGGCGGGAAATCCAAAATATTCATATTATGATTATTTATGTGTGTTTTTGGTGCGAACACATACTTAATATCAAAATTTAATCACCAATCACTCTAGATCTTGTCTTAATCTTAAACAAATTTATTTCCATATTGTTAACCGACAATACTAGGCATTAATCTTATAATATATCTAAGTTTTATGTCCATGGATTTAATCATACAAAATAGCGACAAAATTATATTAAATTTATTACTTAATACCACGTTATCTTTATCTATTATAAAATTGTCTTAACATCCCTTATCCAAATACTAAATAGATCAAATGCATGATAATTCTAGTTGACGAATCATACCTCAAGATACGACGATCGTACTTGCTGACAAGGCATAATTTTAACTAGCTTTGATCTTTCGGATTTTGAGAATACTTATTTCAAGAATTCAATAAGTGAAGTTCTTGAATATCTATGATGAATGTTAGTTCGTATATATCCAATATCTTGACACACTATATCTTATAAGGTGTGTGACATCAACTATTGACAACAATCATCTTTCACAGCTTCCAAAAGTGTAAAGCATTCTTATTCTTTAATGTATAATGCAACTATGCTCTCAGTTGAGCACAACTAGTCCACATGGTCATCATCAAAAATGAAATCATACCATGATTAATATTGAGTGTCATCTCAATTCCATTTAGCATCCGTGTACACAAACAACCCCATGCTTTTAAAATCCATAAACAATGAATATTCTTTTAATAATGTTTGGCACCTCATGAACTCCAAGCTCATTGGTTTATTCTAATTGCACAATAAATTATTGCAATATATATCCTTAGATTTTCATTACTATAGACAAATCCATAATCTAAGAATGAATTCCCAAATCCAAACATATTCTATTAAGATATTCAATTCAATGATTATCTAATAACTTTTGATTAAATACCAATGTTGTCAAATCATCTTGCATTCATGCATGATACAACCATTTCTCTACACAATGTAATATACATAATGAATCCTTTAGTCCAACTTAAGATTTCATTCATGTTCCATCTTATCAAAAGATATGTATCCATTGAGACTCTCTAAATGGTATGTCATGTTGTGTTAGATTTATATATCGCATATGTTCATAGCAATAAACATATATTTCAAGGTTGTAAGTTTTATTTCCTAAATCTTTCAGGTGAAGGAAACCTGAACATAATACTCCCACTAGCTTTTAAGAATACTCAGGAGTTATTTTAATTATAATTAAATTTAAATCAACTAAGTGATTTATTTAATAATAAACTTAAGATTCTTCTCCTAGATGCTTGCAATGATACATGCTTGGATTCTTGCCGTTTGTACACTTTATAAAGATTATATGAATTCATAAACTCCTTTGATTGCTAACCGTCCTCGCAATAGTAATCATTTAAGGAAGAGTTTTAATTTTTATTGTCATATTTCATCAATATGAACACTAGTATGACAATCTACAATCTTTATATAATTAATGCGCATAGTAAGAATATTTAATCAAAAACAATTGCTTGCGTATGATTAAAACTCCTATCATAATGCATGCATCAAATATGTGTATAACATTGTCCTTATGAGTTTGAACCAAGAACCAAACCACTTGGGTTTTTCTTCTCTTTGATGAAACTTATTTTAACTTCACAGTTTAACCGTTTAGTTAAAGATCAATCAAGTTCCAAAAATGATTATCTTTATGGACATCATCTTAACATTCATAGTTTGAGTCAAAATTCAACAATGCATCTTAATGATTTCACCATGATACCAAATTTAAAATTCAATAATACATCTTTAATGATTAATAGGTTCACTATGATCCTGTGACTCATATTCCTCAATATTGATATAACATTTATCAATCAAGTATTTGAGGTATCCTTGCGAATCTATGAACGAAAATTATATCATTATAAGGTTTAACATTTAAAGCCTCAATATGATATTCACTAGTGTGCTCAAAAGGTCATATATTTGGTATTTTTATCTCTTTCAGATCCAAAAATGCTCCCACTTGCTTTTTGTAATTTTAGACTCTTCTATAATTACTTAGCATGTGGAAAGACATTACAAGATACATTGATAGTTCCTGACTTTAGTTTGTTAATGTCATTCTTCATAAGACTTTTAACAAATTAAGAACTTCAATTTTAAGACTTAATGTGAGTCATCACATTCCATAATCATGATGGTGTCTTATTAACCTTCTAGGTTGGATTTTTATTTTAGTGTATGCTAGACATACTCAATTTCAAACCTTGACAGATTTTGGAGGAAAATATTTAAGTTATCAAAATCAAATAATTCTAAAGAATTTGACTCAAAGCTCTAGACATACCATAAATATGTGGTATTCTATGAGTAATTTAATTGTGAGACTTTATCACAATCCTTTAAATATATTAATACTCTTTAGGTTACATACTTATCAATTGTGTCACACCAAATTGAAAATTTAGTATTTAAAAACTTATATGCATGCAATAATGTATACGACTTTAACTAGTTCAAGAACTCTATCCATGTTAACTATACATTATTTTGCCTTTGAACAATTCAAGGACTTTTGTTCATGTCATAGCCAGAAGATATAACTTACTTTATGTTATAAGTCTTTCAACATTTAAAGGACTTCATGTTTATTAATTTACATTAAACATAAACATATTTAACTAAAGTAACTCTGAACGCCAACTCTTGACTTCAGTAAAAATTTCAAGTTAATCAAGATTACTTCATTATTTGGGACATTCCAAGAGCACATAAACCTTTTACTTGAAGTAGTCTTTAAATCAAGATTACTTCATTATTTTGGACATTCCAAAAACACATAAACATTTTACTTGAAGTAGTCTTTAATTCATATCTCGACATATTGTTTCTTACCTTACGGTCAAGAGAACCTTTAATCATATTGTTATTGTCATGTGTTGTACCTTGCACACAATAAAGATTTCTCCCACTTGTGCATGGCACAACATCATACACATAGTAAAACCACACGACATTCGTTTGTTTATACAGACAATATGATAGTGTCACAGATATTAGCTTTACGAGTAGATATAGAACCACTTTGTTTAACAAGAAATAACACTTGACTATCCTTAAAAACATAAGTATCTATAGTCGAACATTAATATTATCTCAAGATAAAACAATAAATAATCTAGGTAACTACCAAGATAATAGAACCAAACCTTGTAGCTCCCACTGAATTCGACAGCATCACATGAATGTATTGTTCAGAAATAATCGGGATGCTCCCACTGGATTCGACAACATTACAAGTGTTCCATAACCAGTAAAAACAAATAGTGGTCTATTTATTTCTAACTCTATTTGAATTCTAAATTAGTAACATTTACTTGGATTTCAAAAGTTCTACTATGCAGATGAGGGACTATCCATCAATGCCTTATTTATTAGCTTGAAAATTGGGCCATGCAATTTCCTCCCTTAATTTGGATTAAGACAGAAACAACTAGATTTATTATCCTAGATGTGCCTTTACCATTTTGCGGTAAATAATGGTATTTTTCTAATCAAAGAACTCATAAATACAATCATAACATTAGATGTAACCAATTTGATAGCTTTAAGAACATAATCTCTAGATATTTATATGTCTACATATCTTTCAAAATATTCACCATGAAATCTATATGAAAAAATAATCAAGCCAGAAATAATACTTAACTATAAGCTTGCATGAGTTTTTGATTACATTAGATAATTCCTTACGGTTCCTATTATAACTTTCCGAGCAAGAAAGATATTAAGAATGAGTCCTATGTTCCTTACAAAGAGAATGTGAGTCTCGGTTTGACTTCTTTAATAAAGAAACATACCATGTATAACGGTTTTAAATCGTTGCATAAAAACTATTAATAAAAATTATAAAAATACAATTTTAGTATTTTCGATAATACTCCTTGAAAGAAAATTAACTACCCATTTTAGTCAAATAAACAATTAATTTTCTAAGGTAGGATCCTACGTGACATCCACCACCTACATCAGTTGATTCTGCTAGTGAGGTGTAATCACAAGATATCAACGATTGATAATTCACAACTTTTGTAACTCCTAAACCATATGGGACTTACTTTATTACAATAATATCTAGTAAGCATGTTTCATCCCATCTATGTCGCGTGTTAATAGGTCTAACCACAACAACGCTAAGTCGTCCAATCAAAAACTGTGATTATGTAACACTGCCAGTCTCAACGGAAAAGCGTATAATCACCTTGAGATAGGCAAATCTACACAAACGTCTCCACCGCATAGTACAGAGCAATCTACAAGTGATTTTACAAATTTGATTGGCAACATTAAACAACTAGTTGAAAAAGGGATTTTTCTTTGACTTGTCAAATATGTACAAGAAGCATGCATACTCTTCGTATCATAGATGTTTAAATAAAAACATTTACTCAATTAGGTTATTTTATTACGTATCACACCTATTATCATCGTACTTATACATAAATAGTGAGACTTTAAAATTGACGATCAACATATCTTAAATATAAAGATTGCTTTTATTTTTAAATCGCCTGAAAATGATTAAAGAAATGATTAAAAATCATTCAAACCCTAGACCATTCGCGACCTTCCTACATAGTATGACATGGTGTAAGAAAACTACAACGAATTCAGGAAGTATAGGGTAAAGGTATCTACAAGACCGCAGTCTTTGATGAGTCTCCCCGTACCTTATCCTTGGAACTATATAGTACTTTTGTAAATTACGTCATTGATAAAAATTAAAACTTTAATTTAAAGAATACATTATAAACTATAAATTGCTAGTGTTTTTGAAGAATACATTATAAGTCTCACTAATCATGAAAGAGTAAGTGCAAGTGTTTTTTCTAGTTGGATGGCAAAAAGACTTAGGTTTTAAAGGGTATAAATTTTGACGTGTCAAAACCATGTACAAAGAGCATGCAACATCTTTGTATCATGAATTTTATAAAAACTATAATTTAAAAAACACATTATGAACTATAAATTGCTAGTCTTAATCATGGAAGATTCTTTATATCGGATGTAAGAGACGAATCCACTTTTGGACCTATTTGCATTAAGATAGTCCCATAATAAAAAATCTTATTTCGATAATCATACGTCATGTTTATATTGTTTTCGAAAAACCCTTTATTTCTCAAAAGTCAAACTTAAAAATAAAACACATAAACACAAAACTAATACATATAAACACTTATTCAAAAGAAATACTTAACCATTAAGTCATGCAAATATCCATTTTGATCCTAATAATCTACTAATTAAAACAAGTATATTATTCATATAAGGCTCCTTCGTCCTAAAAACTCCGGCCACATCCATTGATATAATCGATTGCGTAAGCCATATACAAATATATACCACATAGCACATAAAATTTAAAACAACCTTTAGGCCCCATAAAGACATAGCTAAGGTCTTCCTTAGCTTTTAAAGTCGTTGATCGAAACCACATAAATTTAATGTCTATGTTTTAATTCTTGATCATCATATTTGCATAAAACCCTTTTAACAATTAACAAGATTTAATATCACATATCTCTCCATGATAAATTGCATATATTGATCATAAGATGCTGGAATTTAACTATTAATTTTATTTAACACATAAAACTGATCAATTAACAATTAAACGCATCAGTTTAATCTATAGAAATTTTATACATCTAAATTCGTCTAATTAATTTTATAATCAATAAAGATTGAATCTTGATGCACAAAGATCGAATCTTTATGCATAAAATGCCCAAAGGGCTTAAAAAATTAATCAAGAATCCTAATTTGTCAAATTTTATTACTTTGTAACTACAAATTCTATACGATGGCTCTAGATGCCACGTTGGTTTTACGATCTAATTAACTATTAAATATCACGAGTACGCAGCGGAAAACATAAACACGTATAGAATATGTAATTTAACAAAAGGAACAATAAGCGTACACTTTTAGCATTTAACGAATCAAACCGTCTCGAATATACGCAGGTGTATAATCTACTATGCTAAAACTAAAACAAGTTACCAAAGTAGATAACCTCTATGGTATGCTCACACTACACGTCATTGAGATACGTTAGGATGCTAGTCTTTGCTTCACAAATTAAACAAAACAACACAACACAACACAACACAATGTTCTTTGTTTTTCTTATTTTGTATGATCGAACAAAAGAACCTTTGTTGCTTTCCCTTGACTATCAACCCATTATGTATGATCAAACAAAAACCTTAATTGATTTCTATTGACTTTTAACCCACAAAGATAAGAGATATACAATCAATGTATGTGTATGACTTTTATCATGCATAGCATGATCATGCATAACATACTTTCATCATATGAACACCCCTATGTATCTGTCGAATGGAATAAATAAAGAATAGAGGTTTTGTCTTTTGTATATTATGTATCAAACATAATCATCAGTTAGGGATTTTATTATTCGTCACAGATGTGTGAGTTGAGTCGAGAAGCTCTCTCACCGAATGAATGAGTTAAGGTATATATAGCCTCAATACTTGTTCTCCAAGTCATACTCAAACATCTCCTCTTGTTTTCTAAAAACGACATTCGGACCCCTCCTTTTTTCCTTGTTCGACCATTTAATTATTTCATGAAACATAATAATATAATTAATATACAATATAATATAAGTAATTACATTAATAAACGTATTCTATGTGTAAACGTGTGTGCCCCCATAGGCTCATATATTTCTGGCCGTATATTTATTTATGATATGGACACATCCCAACATATTCTGTATACATAAATGTTATTAAAGCAATGAAAAGTAATAAGGAGCACGATATAGATTTGTTGGGGTATTGTAGCACGAAGATATATGATGGTAAAAACATGAAATTCTGAAAAGGAAAATATGAAAATGATATAGTCTCTTAACAGATAGATTTCCAAGAATATATGATATAAAGAAAACAATTAATTACAGTAGCATCATAGAAGGACAAAGGAATCGAACAGATTCTTTAAGACGACTCCAAGAAGGTGGTGTAGAAAATAAGCAATGACACAATGCAAACATTGTATCTCGGGTGCAAATGTATCACCAATAGATAGATTGGGTTTTTGATGTTTGGAAAGCATGAAGAACTTCATTGTGCGACCATCAAGGATTGGAATTTCCAAAGAAATGTTACTAACAAATGGTGCTCCAAGAAGATGGTGTCAATTCCTAGAAGATGATGGCTAAAAAAGTCCTAGAAGCAATTCCTGGAAGCGTTAATTATGTCATTACGGTGGCATGTATGATGCAATCGGAACTCATGTGTGTTTGAAATGATGTCTTCGAGAAAGAATTAATTTTTAAATCAATATTGTAAACGATGTCTTTTTATGCGGTAGCCATGGCGCCACCCCACGGTGTGGGATTGGTGCGAGGTCTCCCTTGGTAGCTTTGGCCATGGCGCAAGCCTAGCAGCCAGTGTACCGCTTCTAATCGTTACAATTGTTTAAATTAAAAGAAACCCGCATTCACAATTACTGAAATAATTGTAAACAAGACCTTCAACGTGCAAATACGAAAAAATAACAACACTTGCAAAATTAATAATTGATTAAAATTTAATATCTAAACTTCTGCATTTAGTTAATTCATTTTTGTATCATTTTAAAATATTAAACTTCATATCCAACCTATTTGTTAAACACCCTTATAAAAATATTAACTTAGGGTGTGCTTGGTTGAAGATACTAAGGGGTAGGGAATGGTAATGATAATGATTAGTGATGCTTGATTAGCTATAATGCAATGAGCCATCAAAAAGGTATTACCTAAAATGAACCAAGCACTAGGGCTGTAAACGAACCGGACGAACACGGACGAAGGCTTGTTCATGTTCGTTCATTTAATTTTAGTCGGACAAATAAACGAACACGATCACTTAAACGAACGAATTTTCTTGTTCATGTTCGTTTATTAAGAAATAACGTTGTTCATGTTCGTTTATGTTTGTTCATTAAGACACTAAACGAACATAAATGAACGAACATAAACGAACGAACGTAAATAAACATAAAATTTACAAAAATATACACAATATTGTGTTTTATAAGTGTTGTTTTGTTTAAGTAAATCAATTATAAAACTATATAATAAAAAGATACGATAGACGAACATAAACATATATACGATCATAAACGAACGAATAATCGGACGTTCACGAACATAAATGAACGAACAAGACTTTTGTTCATGTTCGTTCATTTAACTTAAAAACAACATAAAAATGTTCTTCACTTTCTTCATTATCAAAAATAAACAACATAAACAAACATTTAACCGAAGTATCAATTCGTTTACAGCCCTACCCAGTTTTTGAATATTAGACATAAAGACCATATAAACTATTAATAAAAGCGATTACGCACAGAATATAACACGTTATGAACTTCCATATAGTCATAAAGTAATTATTAACATAACAAGAAAGTAAAATAAAACGTGTACCTTTTAGCAATTCTTCAATCAGAAACAATAAAGATCAAAGTATGATCTCTCTATTGGATTTATACACAATAAACGTTCTTTAGCAAATAGGTATTCTAGTACTAATAGTTTAACAATCGCCTTTGGAAAATCCTTGAATCAAATCTCACATGTCACACAAAAACTAAGTTGCTTGTTATCCTTGCCGTCGAACAAACAAAACCGAACACCCATAAAATGGTTTCGATCCATCAAGCACAAAGAGAATGAAAGAAGATTAAGGGATAAATCCAACAATGAAATCCTTAATCCTCTATATGATAACCTTCTCAATACTAGGTCAACAAGACCAAAAGCCCCCCCTCCTTTTTTGGTTGGGTTTATTCAAGCCGTTAAGCACAAGAGAAGAGGGCACTAGCCCACTTTCCTTTTTCCTCCCCATATCCTTTAAAGTCCTTATTGTTTACCATTTAATTAATTATATCTAAATATATTATAATTAACTACTTACTTAACGATAAACGACGTGCATCTTCCATGCAGGCTCAAAAACCGACCGGACATATATTATTAATAAGTACATTCCATTCAGCACACACTTAGACCATTAGAATAATATAATAATAATCACATTGGATACACTAGCAACACGCCAATGCTCCCAGGAAAACCTTTTGATTGTGGTATTCCCAAAATGCCATTAAAATGAATAATCAATTACTATCCTATTGTTCACAAAATGCTATGTTATAATAGATATGGATCGTATTCGATATCTAATTTAAATGTTTTGTTTCTCTATTACATAATTAAATCAAGAATACCAATCTATTCAGGGACAAATCCAATTAACCAAGGGTCTTTCGGCTGTGCAGACACTCATTTGATTAATTACATGAAGGGGCCTAGTAGCATTATATTATCAATCCTGTTGAACGAACAAATTCATATAATTATCTTATAATAATTTCAGAATAACTTAATACTATAGTCTTTATGGCCTATCTTGTTACGGTAGTGTTAGAAGTAATATCAAAAATTACCATCACCTCCTACGATACATAAAACTAGCTTGTCTATCTCTAGTCTAAGGATTTAGTAGACATAAATCATTTACAAATCACATGATTACGACGATCCATAAAGTGAAGTGACTGTGTTGGAGAAGACCCGACATGCAATCTATTGAAGATCGTGTGATAAGGCGAACCATTCTTTAATATATCAACGAATATACCCAAACTACTCAAATATGTCAGTAATTTCAATTATATTCCCCAATAATTGATTTGACATACAACTATTTAAATAACATTTATTTCACGGATTAAACAGCAAAAATAGGACCCAATGATTAAATAATAAATAACGAAGCATATCAAAACTTCACTTCATAAAATCACATGTTTTAACAATATCTCTTGTATCCAAATACTTAAATAGATCAAAATGCATGATAATTCTAGTTTGACGAATCATGCCACAAAATAAGACTATCGTACTGATGACAAGGCATAGATTTCACTAACTAGTTTATTGATCTTTGGAATTTTGAGAATACATAATATCCAGAATGCAAATAAGTTAAGTTCTTGAATAACTATGATGAAATGTTTGTTCGTTATATATCCAATATCTTGACATCACTATTCTTATAAGTTGTGTGACAGTCAACTATTGACAACAAATCCTTTCTTCAACTGCTCCAAAAAGTAGTAAAAGCATTTAAATCTTTAATGTATAAAGCAACTCTGCTCTCAGTTGAGCACAACTAGTTTTCACATGGTCATCCCTCAAAAATGAAATCATACATGACTAGTATTGAGTGTCATCCTCAATCTGATTAGCATCCGTGTAATACACAAACAAACCCCAAGCTAATAAAAGTCCCACAACACAGCATCATCTCATTACAAATCATAGCACTTCATGAACACAAGTTCCTTGGTTCTTCAAAAGCACCATACAACTAAGTCTCCATACTAACCTCTTAGAATTATCCATTACTATGGACACATCCCTAATCTACGAAGTGGAATTCCCATAACCAAACATATTATTATTAATAAATTCAATTCCCTGATATCTAATAACTTTTTGCAATAAATACCAAATTGACCAAAACCTCTTGCATTTGTCTGATAATACTATTCCCTAAACACAATATACATAATGAATCTTTAGTCTGCCTAAAGACTTTCATTCAAGATTCTGATCTTTCAACAGCTATGCAATCCATTACGTTTTCTAAATGGAAAGTCAAATTGTGTTCGATAACTATACCTCATATGTACATAGCAATAAAACATATTATTTCAAGTTGTACATATCAATTTCTAAATCTTTCAGGTAAGTAAACCTTAACATAATACACCCACTAGCCTTTTAGAAATAATCAGGATTTATCTTAATTGTCATTAACTTCAAATCAAGTAAATGAATTTAAAGCTAAACTTAAGTTATCCTTCTAGAGATGCTTACAATAATCCGTACTTGGAATCAAGCCATTTGTACACTTCATAAAATATTATTTTTTTTATAAATTCATAAACATCCTTTGATTACTAACCGTCCACGCAATAGTATCATTCAAGGAGAGTTAAATTCTATTGTCCAATTTCATTCTATAATAACTCTAGCTGACAATCAACCATCTTTATATACTTAATGTGCTTTAAAAGAATAATTTAATCACAATCAATATGCTTGAGTAAGATTAAAACCAATCTAATACATGCATTAAATAATGTTATACAACATTGCCATTAAGATTTTGAAAAACCTAGAACAATACCAACTTAGGTTTTTCTTCTCTTACGAGAAAACATCATAATAAATTCATAGTCTAAATGTATAGAGATAACAAGATCAATTAATTTCAAAAATATTATAATCTTGTGGACATCAACTTAACCTTCTTTACTCGAGTCCCCTTTGTCAAACACAATTCAACAATGTATATAAAATGTTACACCATGAATAACCCAAATCAAAACTCAAAAATGCATCTTTAATGAAGTTTCACCAAGATCCCTCAGACACATATTCCTCAATGTTTGAATAACATATAGCAATCAAGTTATTTTGAGGTATCATTGCGGATCTATGAACAAGTATTTATCAATATGCGGTTTAAAACATTTAAAGCCATCGATATGATATCACTTTGTGTTAAAGAAGATTAGTATTTTTGTAATTTTTTTTTTATCCTTTTAAGATCTAAAAAGCTCCCACTTGCTTTTTGATAATTTTAGACGACTTCTATAAAAACTTAGCAAGTCGAGGACATTACAAGATACAGTTGACATTTCCTGAGTTTAGTTTGTTAAATCATACTTCATAAGGACTTTGAACAAAATTATAGAACTTCATTCTTAAGACTTAAATTATAGCCCACATTCCATAATGATGATGTCTTATTAACCTTCTAAGTTGGAGTTTTATTGAGTATATTCAAGACATACTTAATTTTCAAACCTTGACTGATTTTGGAGGTAAAATATTTAAGTTATCTATATCAAATAATTCCAAAGATTTATTCAAAACCAACATACCGATGACTGTGTGGATATTCATATGAGTAAATTTATTGTGAGACAATCATCACAATCTTTTTAAATAACTTAATAATCTTTAGGTTACATACTAATCAATTGTGTCAAACCAAATTAATATATAGATTAAAAAAAACCTGTATAGCAAGTCAATAATTGTATATGTCTTAACTAGTTTCAAGAACTCTAAGTAAATAATCTTTAAAGGAGATATCACTGTAACTATAAATTATTTTTCCTGAACAATTCAAGTACTTTGTACATGTCATAAACCCAGAACAGATAACTTACATTAGTTAATTAGTCTATTCAGCATTTAAAGACAACATGTTTATAAATTTACAATAAACATAAACATATTAAACTAAAGTAATTCTGAACATCAACATCTTGGCTTCAATAGAATTTTAATTAATCAAGAATACTTCATTATATGGGAACATTCCAAGAAGCATATAAACCTTTTTACTTGAAGTTGTCTTAAAATCGAGATACTTTCATATTTTGGACATTCCAAAAACACATAAACATTGTTACTTGCGTAGTCTTTTATTCATATCTTGACATATGTTTCTTACCTTATGGTTAAGAGAACCTTTAATCATATTGTTTTGTCATGTGTTGTACATTGCACACAATAAAGATTTCTCCTACTTGTGCATGGCACAACATCATACATGTAGCTAAACAACACACGTTTGTTATTTTTTAATATTTACAATAAGATAGTGTCACAGATACTCAGCGTTACAAGAATATAAAACATGTTGTTTAAATCAAGAAATAGTGCAGCGACTATCCTTAAAACCATGAGTGTTTATAGTTAGAAAATTATATATTATCTCAAGACAAGCAAGATATAATCTGGGTTACTACCAAGATAATAAACCTTGTAGCTCCCACTGAATTAGACAATATTACATTAATGTCTTGTTCAGAAATAAGTCACGATGCTACCACTGGATTTGACAACATTGCAAGTGTTCCATAACTAGTGAAAACAAATAGTGATCTATTATTTTCCAACTTCTTCCTTTGAAATCTTAGATTAGTACCAATACTTTGATTATCAAAAGTTCTACTAGTAGAAAGGGACTGATCACTCATGATGCTATTATTAACCGTGAAAATTGGGCAATGTCAATTCCTCCTTAACTGATTAGACCAAACAACTATATACATTATACTAGTTTGTGCTTTTACCCACTTTTGCGGATAGCATGGTATTTCCTAACAATAACTCATAAATCATCTTACATTAAGATGATTATCATTTGATAGCTTTCAAACATATTCTATAGTTATCCGAACATGTCCTTATATGTTACACACTGTACTACACACCGAATAAGGGTGATGAAATATAAATATACAATATAGTCATGCATCACAATAACAATAAGTATTCATATGAAGTTAGTATACATTAGGACAATTCCAACGTTCCTATTATAACTACCGGAGCAAGAAAAATATAAGGAATGAGTCCTCCCTGTTTCCTTACAAGAAATGAGTCACGGTTGTGACTTCTTTGAAAAAGTAAACAAACCATTGTTTACGGTTCTAATAAATAACGTTGCAGTTAATACTATTAAATAGAATCGCAAAAATCAATTTTAGTATTTTGATAACACATTCTTTAAAGAAAATTAAATACCCATCTTATAAAATAACACACTGTAATTATTCGATACCGCAAGGATCCACCATTGACAAAACCACCACCAGCATCAGTTGATCTGCTAGCGATGAAGGTAATCAAATGGAAATTAACGTTTAATTAAATGCATCCAATACAACTCCTACATTATGGACTCAACTTTATGTACATCACGATGATAACAATTCAAACGTGAAAAAAGTGAGCATGATTTATCCCATCAGTATCCAACGAGTTAAGGTTCACACTTCACACCTATCTTAACCTTGATTAAAGAATACGCTCCAACCAAAACAATGAATGAATAGCCACTTACCGTCGGCACTAAAAAAAGTGTATTATATCACCTGGGTACAAAACAATGAAAATAAGTCTCACTACATGAAGAGTACTTTGCAAGTGTTTTTTTTTTTTCTATTTGGATGGCAAAAGACTTAGGTTTTTAAATGTTAAAATTTTTGACAGTGTCAAAACCAAGTACAAAGTCAAGCACTCTTAGTATCATGAATTTTATAAAAACTATAATTTTAAAAAACACATTATAGAACTATAAATTGCTAGTCCTAAAATCATGAAAATTTTTATATCGGATGTAAGCCGAATCCCTTTTGACTTTTTTGCATTATATAGTCCATAATAAATCTTATTTCGATAATCATTAGTCATGTTTATATTTGTTTTTCGAAAAACCCTTTGCTTTGATGTACAATACATAACAACTTATCAAAAGCAAACAAATAAACATAAACAACTAAAACATATATCCAAATTAAACAGCATTAATCACAACCACATCGCCTAACCAATTGATGATAACCTAAAATCTATGAGTGATTTAAATATAAATTAAAGACACGTATCATAAAACTGTCAAACAATTTAAATTCACTTCCAGTACGAAGAGTATAGCTAGAGTCTCTCGAGCCTTAGCTCAAAACTACAAAGTTGTTAGATAAGACGAGTCGTGACCACCCACAAAATATTCAAATTTTTTTTCGATATCGGATGAATTTATTATAATTTTTTACTTAACATGTGTCATACGCACTACGAAAAACGTAAAATTTCAACTAAAACACATCAAGAACATTTTTATCATTAATTATGCATGTTAACACTTAACAATTATTTACAAATCATATCTCATATAACATATGTCATTTATCCATGGTAAACTTCAAGATCACCATGCTATCTCATCAAATTAACGTTTTAATAAAGCGAGAAGAATTCATAATAAACAATTAATACATTCCGATTACAAACAATTTAAACTACGATATCCCTCAAATAAAAATTGCATACATCTTAGTGTTTTGGTCTATATTAATTATATTAACCCTAATTAAAGGGGTTTATGAACACAAGATCATCAAATAAAAAAATTAAGAACAACAACAAACCTAGCAATTTTTTTAACGTTCCTTGTAACAATTATGTAATTTATGATCTATATGACCGGGCCCTTGACCCCACTGTTGAATTTTTTAGAACATCAAAGACCGATGATTAACTATTCATAAATACAAGTACGCAGCGGAATAAAAACAACGTTAAAATGATCTGCATATAGTCATAACATATAACAAACACCAGTAAGTATAAGAAAACTGTACCTTTAGCAATTCATCAATCAAAAAACAGAATAAAGACAAAGTATGATCTCTCTACGAATTTGTACACAATACGTTCTTAGCAATAGAGTATGCTATTACTAATAGTGTTAAACAATCGCCTTTGAAAACCTTGAATCAAATCAACACAAGAAACTTATTTTTCTTGTTTCCTTTCCCGTCGAACAAAGCCAATACCGAACACCCCTATAAATGGTTTTGGTCGATCAAGCACAAAGAGAAAGAAAGAGAGATTTAGGGTTATATCCAACTAATGAATCCTTAATCTCTATTTATAACCTTCTTAATACTTGGTCAACAAGTAAAAGCCCACCTCCTTTGGGTTGGTTTATTCGGGGCCCAGGTATAGCAAAAGGGAAGTTGGCATATCCCACTTTTCTTTTCTCCAATTTTCCTTTAAAGTCCTCTATTGTTTAAACATTTTAATTAATTATATCTAAATATTATTTAATTAACTAATACCTACTAATTTACTTGTGCATGCTCCATAGGCTCAAAAGCGTAGACCGACATATATTATGTTATATGTACACTTACTTCCCAAGCACACCCTTGAACTTTACAATTATAATATAAACTGTAACTTTAGTTTCACTTCCCGTGTCAGTCTCAACTTCAACTAACTGCCAAACATAGTAATATATTCTTCAAACAAAAATACGCATACAACAAAATAAATCAAAGCAAAATTGCACACCGAATCTCCATGGCATTTAGAAAAATTGGATATATACTGAAAAAAATTATCATCATGCTTTGAAAGAAAATCATAACATTGTTATACATATCAGAGAAAAAGGAATATATATACTTGGCACACAAATTTCATAGCACAAAAATTATGGGGGCAAGTGCATTTTCGAAGTTTTTGCAAATTATGTGGCTTGTGCATTTTTGACGTTTTTGCAAATTATATATAATATAATTTTACGGTAGAAGAATTTTGCTGATATATGTTGTCAAGTGTGTATCATTGTATGTGGGTGTATCAGTGTATAAACCGACACATATACACATATGACATATGCATATTTGTACATAAACGTGTTAACTCTAGAAGAATTTTGTTTATGTTGTCAAGTGTGCATGAACAAGTTACTTATTGAAAGCAATAAAGATAAACCTACACTTATAGTTCATGTTTACGAATATGGTTTTATCAGATGAAATTAATACTAGCTAGCAATTAACGAAAGAGTGTGAACTTGGTCATTGCGGTGTTAATTGTAATCATAATAGCTACTATAATTCATTTGTCTTATGCATATTAATAATTTCTATATACCAATCATATATGATTACATTTTCTGGTATATGATCGTATTTTAATCTTACGGGAGTGAATAACAACCAACAAACATTTGATTTATCAAACGACAAATATAAAGATTACTTTAAATATTGTAAAACATATAAAAGTAAACTAGATCGACCTACACACAGTAATTATTGTTTAGCGTACTTATTAATTGTTAGCGTCACATAGATAAAAAATTAACAAGTTATGGCGGTACAAAGTCTGTGGAATAAGTAAACTATATAAGAGTGACAATCTTATACAATTATACCCTTGCGTGTAACCTGTATGTTGTCTCTAAACTAGATTTAAAACATCGGGTGTGGTGGTTTAAGAAGACAAAATCGTTACTTTAAAAACTTTTTTTTTTTTTTTTTCACAGTTTACATTCACAACATTCAAATATTCCTCATTATAGGTTTTGGTGGCTCCAAAGCCAAACTCCCTTTTGGACACATTCTTTATTTTTTTTATTTTTTTTCAAACAAACTAATTTTTCATTCATTAAAATAAAAATACAAATTACATTTAAAAACTAAAAAACATTCCACGACAAGAAAAACCAGTGTAGCAAAAACAAGTCTACAAAGCCGATTAATCGCCGACCTAGGCCTACACAGGCCGGACCGACATGCTGATTTTCTATACTGGGGTCCAAACAAATAGGTCAACCGTGGTCAACGGCGATCAACGGTGGTTAACGGTGGTCAAACTTGTCGGAAACTTTCTAATCTTGCCGGAAGTACCCAAAACTCTCTGTAAACTTGTTTTAATCACTTATAGTAACTGTTTATATTTATTACTAGTTGTTTTATTGAAAAAAATCTTGCCAATAATAACTAAAACTCGCCGGAAATACACAAAGCTTACCGAAAATTACCTAAATTTTATCATAAATGCCAATTCCGATTAATCGCCGATATATCCTGCCTATGACCGATTACAAGCTACAAGAGTGATGGATCCCCGGCTAACGATTACGATTTTTTGCAACCTTGATAAAAAACACAATCAATCCTATTTTGTTTTCTATAAGCATCCAAACAATTTTATTATTGATTGTTGATGTTTGTATTTCCCGCCAAATCAAACAAATCATTATGAATATCGTAATCTTTTCAAGAATCATCATTTTAAAAAAGTCTCAATCAAAGAAACACCATATTTGAAGAATAACATGCATTGATTGTATGGTTTAAATCAAATCATGCTTAGATGTGCTCGCTATTGTTTAAAAAACACAGCTAAGGTCGAAATTGCTTGCATACCAAGTTTATCCTCATCACCTTTCTTCCATTACTGCAGCTTTGATTTTCATCGATGTTTTGTAAAAGAGGAAAAATCTATAAGAATTTATGATAAAGCATGATTTTTTTTTTTGTAGGGTTGTGTGTTTTTTTGTAAGTGGAAAGTTGTGTCAATATTTGATTAAAATCAAGACTAAAGAATACATACAATATATCTGTATATATATATTCCTTGATTTTTAATCAAATTTCACAGCAACTTCCCCTACAAAAAACACACTACCCCTACAAAACAAAACTCTCGTTATCAAAAATCTATAGATTTTTCTCTTTTACAAAACATCGATGAAATCAAAGCTGCAGTAATGAGACAGGTTGATGAGGATAACATTGGTATGCAAGCAATTTGCGACTTAGCTGTGTTTTTTAACAAAGCGAGCACATCTAAAGATGATATGATTAAAGCATACAATCAATGCAAAGATATTCTTCAAAAAAGATGTTCTTTGATTGACACTTTTTTAAAATATTAAACTTTGAAAGACTACAAGATTCATAATGATTTGTTTAAAATAGCGGGAAAAATACAAAATCAAATCAATACTAAAAAAATTGTTTGGATGCATGAGAAAAACAGATAGGATGATTGTGTTTTTCTCAAGGTTGCAAAAATCGTAAATCGTTAGCCGGGGGATCCATCACCTTTAGCTTTTAAAACGGCAAGTGGCAGGATTAATCTTCGAATTAATCGTGATTGGCATTTCTGATTAAAATTTAGGTATTCTTCGGTAAGCTTGTGAATTTTCTGGCGAGATATTTAGTTATTAATGGCAAGATTTTTCAATAAAACAACTGTAATAGATTTAAACATTACTATAAGTGAATAAAACAAGTTAGCAAGTGACTATTAGGTACTTCCGCAAGATTAAAAAGTTTCCGACAAAGTTTGACCACCGTTAACCACCATTGATTCGCCTGTTGACCACGTAGACCTATTTTCTATGACCCGTTTATATAAATCGGCAATGACGTGGCCTTGTGAGCGCCTAGGATAGGCCGATTAATCTGCTTGTAACTTGTTTTGCTACACTGGTTTTTTCTTGTCGTGGAATGTTTTTTAGTTTTTAAATGTAATTTGAATGTTTTATTTTAATTAATGAAAAAATTAGTTTGTTTGAAAAAAAAATAGAAAACGATAAAGAATGTGTCCAAATGGAGTTGGCTTGAGCCAAAACCTCTAATGAGGAAGAATTTTATGGTGAATGAAAAATGTGAAAAGTTAAAGTAGATCGATATTGACTTAAACCCACCACACCCGATGTTTAAACTAGTTTTAGAGACAACATACAGAGTATACCCGCCAATGGTATCTTGTAGGAAGATTGTCACTCTAAAGTTACTTATTCACAAGACTTTTTACCGCCAAACTTGTTAATTTTTTATGTATGTGAGCTAAAAATTAATAAGTACGCTAAACATTCATTACTGTGTGTAGTCGATCTAGTTTACTTTATATGTTTACAATATAAGTAATCTTTATCTTTGTCGTTTATAAATCAATGATTGATGGTTGTTATTCAATCCCGTAAGATAAACTCGATCATATCCCAGAAATTTAATCATATCTCGATTGGAATCTAGAAATTATTAATATGCATAAGACAAATGAATTATAGTAGCTATTATGATTACAATTAACACCGCAATGACCAAGTTCACACTCTTTCGTTAATTGCTAGCTAGTATTAATTTCATCTGATAAAAACCATACTCGTAAACAAGACAATAATTGTAGGTTTTATCTTATTGCTTTCAATAAGTAGACTTGTTCATGCACACTTGACAACATTAAACAAAATTCTTCTAGAGTTAACACGATATGTACAAATATGCATATGTCATATGTGTAGATATTTGGTCGGTTTATACACTGATACACCCACATACAATGATACACACTTGACAACATATATCAGCAAAATTCTTCTACCGTAAAATTATATTATATATAATTTGCAAAAACGTCAAAAATGCACAAGCCACATAATTTGCAAAAACTTCGAAAATGCACTGAAATAAAAAATGCACATGCCCCCATAATTTTTGTGCTATGAAATTTGTGTGCCAAGTATATATTTTTTTTTTGTCTGATATGTATAACAATGTTATGATTTTCTTTCAAAGCATGATGATAATTTTTTTCAGTATATATCCAATTTTTCTAAATGCCATGGAGATTCGGTGTGCAATTTTGCTTTGATTTATTTTGTTGTATGCGTATTTTTGTTTGAAGAATATATTACTATGTTTGGCAGTTAGTTGAAGTTGAGACTGACACGGGAAGCGAAACTAAAGTTACAGTTTATATTATAAATTGAAAGCTAAGGGGGTGCTTGGAGAAGGAATGTACATATAAATAATATATGTCCGGTCTCGTTTTGAGCCTATGAGATGCACACGAATTCGTTGGTAAAAGTTCATTAAATATAATTTAGATATAGAATAATTAAATGTAAGCAAAATAAGGACCTTTAAAAGAAAATCGGGAAAAAGGAAAGTGGGCTATGCCCCTTCCCTTTTGCTCTAACCAGCCGAATAAACCCAACCCAAAGGAGGTGGGAATTTTGCTTGTTGACTAAGTATTGAGAAGGTTATAAATAGAGATTAAGGATTCATTAGATGTGATTCTATCCTAAATCTCTCTTCTTTTTCTCTTTGTGCTTGATTCGACCGAAACCATTATTTAAGGGGTGTTCGTTATGCTTTGTTCGACGTAAATGAAACAAGGAAAACAAAGGTTATCTGTGTTTATTTGAATTCAAGGTTTCCAAAGGCGATTGTTTAAACACTATTAGTACTAGCATACTCTATCGCTAAGAACGTATTGTGTAAAATGCGTAATGAGAGATCAATACTTTTGATCTTTATTGTATTTTTGATATGAAGAATTGCTAAACGGTAACACGTTATCTTAAGACTTTCTTGTTATGTTAATTATATGACTATATGCAGATCATACGTGTTTATATTCCGCTGCGTACTTGTATTTATTAATAGTTAATATGGTCTTTATGTCTAAAAATTCCAACAGTGGCGTCAAGAGCCGGTCATATAGATCTATAAATTACATAATTGTTATCAAGAACGTTAAAAAAATTGCTAGGTTTTGATGTTGTCTTAATTTTTTTTATTTGATATCTTGTTGTTCATAAACCCTAATTATGGTTAATAAAATTAATAAAGACAAAACCCTAAGATGTAATGCAATTTTTATATTGATGGAATCGTAGTTTAATTGTTAATAATCGGAATGTATTAATTGTTAATATGAATCTTCTCGCTTTATTAAACGTTAATTTGATGAGATCCATGGTGAATCTTGCAAGTTTACCATGGATAATGACATATGATATATGATATATGATTGTAAATAATTGTTAAGTGTTAAACATGCATAATTAATGATAAAAATCAGATCTTGATGTGTATTAGTTGAATTTTACGTTTTTCGTAAGTGGTATGACACCTGTTCGTAAAAATTTCATACTCAAAATTCATCGGATATCGAAAAAAATTATTGAATATTTTTGTGGGGGTCCACGACTCGTATAACTACAACTTTGTAGTTATTGAGCTAAGGCTCGAGAAGACTCCTAGCTATACTCTAACGAGACTGAAGTGAATTTAAATTGTTTTGACAGTTTTAATGCAACGTTTCTTTAATTAATTTAAATCACATAGATTTTAGGTTAACATCAATGTTTATGCATGTGAGGTATGTGATAATGTGTTAATTGATATATGATTTTTAGTTTGTTTATGTTTATTTTGTTTGCTTTTGATAATGTTATTATTGAACATCAAAGCACAAGGGTTTTTTCGAAAAACAAATATAAACATGACTAATGATTATCAAAATAAGATTTATTATGGACTACATCCGATATAAAATCTTCTATGATTAGCCTAGCAATTTATTGTTCATAATGTATTTTTAAATTAAAGTTTTTATAAAATTCATGATACAAAGATGTTTTGCATGCTCTTTGTACATGGTTTTGACACGTCAAAATTTACACCTTTTAAAACCTATCTTTTGCCATCCAAACTAGAAAAAACACTTGCACTTACTCCTTACATGATTAGTGAGACTTGATTCTTAGTTTTGTAACCCAAGGTGATAAAATACACTTTTAATAGTGAGACGAGTTAAGTGCTATACAATCATAGTAGTTGGTTGATCGACTTCAATCAAGTTAAAGATTAGGTTAATACCTTAACTCCGTGGCATATGATGATAAACATGCCACTTTTTCACGTTTGAATGTTTCACCATGTGAATTGGGTACAAAAAGTAGGTCCCATAATGAAGGAGTTGTATTGGATTGCAATTATTAAACGTTAATTACCCTTTGAATTACCGTCATCGCTAGCAGATCAACTGATGCGGTGGTGGTTATATCAATGTGGATCCTAGCTTTATCGAAAATTAATTGTTTATTTTATAAGCATGGGTATTTAATTTTCTTTAAAGAAAGTATTATCGAAAATACTAAAATTGAATTTTGCTATTCTATTAATAGTATTAATGCAACGATAAAACCGTAAACAATGGTTGTTTCTATTTTCAAAGAATAATACCTAGACTCCTTTCCTTGTAAGGAACATGGAGACTCATTCCTATAATCTTTCTTGCTCTGGAAGTTATAATAGGAACGTAGGAATGTCCTAATGTAATCAAACTCATAGAAATACTTAAAATGTTACGTAAATTGCAATGACTTATATTACATATATATTTTTCATCACCCATAATCGGTTTTGTGAGTAACTTTGAAACATATAAACATTCGGATAACTATAAATATGTTTCTTAAAGCTATCAAATGATAACATCTTAAGAAAGATGCTTTGAGTTATTGATTAGAAATACCCATTCTACGCAAAAAGTGGTGTAAGGCAAACTAGTATAATGTATCCAGTTGTTTGTTTTTAATCAAAATTAAGGAGGAAATTGCATGCCCAATTTTCAAGTTAATAAATAGCACTGATTGATAGTCCCTCATCTACATAGTAGAACTTTTGAAATCCAAGTAATTGTTACTAATCAAGATTTCAAAGAAAGTTGGAAAATAATATATCACTATTTGTTTTCACTAGTTATGAAACACTTGCAATGTTGTCAAATTCAGTGGTACATGTGCCTTATTCAGAACAAGACATTAAAGTAATATTGTCCTAAATACCAGAGGAGCTACAAGGTTTTTATATCTTATGTAGTAACCCAGATTATTACTCCTTGTCCTTTAGACTAATTATATAATTTTCTAACTAAACACCACACATTGTTAATAAGGATAGTCGTGCACTATTTCTTATTAAACAACATGGTTTTATATCTACTTGTAACGCTAGTATCTGTGACACTATCATATTGTACATATAAAAAAACAAACGTCGTGTTGTTTAGCTACATGTATGATGTTGTGCCATGCACAAGTGGGAGAAATCTTTATTGTGTGCAAGGTACAACACATGACAAAAACAATATGAAAAAAGGTAATATGATTAAAGGTTTCTTAACCATAAGGTAAGAAACATATGTCCAGAATATGAAATAAAGACTACTCGCAGAGTAAAATGTTTCTGTGTTTTAGAATGTTCCAATATTAATGAAGTAAATCTCGATTTAAAGACAACTTTCCAAGTAAAAGGATTATATGCTCTGAATGCCAAAAAATGAAGTAATCTTGATTAACTTAAAATTACTATGAAGCCAAAGTTGACGTTTCCAGAATTACACTTAGTTTAAATAAGTATTATTTTATTGTAAATTAATAAACATGAAGTCCTTTAAATGTTGAAAGACTTATAACATAAAGTAAGTTATAATGTTCTGGTTAATGACTGAACAAAAGTCCTTGAAGTGTTCAAAGGAAAAATAATATATAGATTAACCAATGTTCTATCACAATTAAAAGATAATAACAAAAGTTCAACACTAGATAAAGCCATATACCATCAAAGCAAGCAAAACAGTTTTTTTTAATACTATAACAACACTAAGGGAAGACACAATTTCTTATATGTACCTAAAGAAAATAAAGTTCTTTAAAATAATGGTGAAGATGTGCCTCCACAATAAAATTACACAGAGAATATCCACATTTACATGGTATGTCTAGGGTTAAAATCAAATTCATTTGAATAATTTGAAATATATAACATAAATATTTTACCTCCAAAATCAGTCACGTTTTGAAAATTAAGTATGCATGTGAAAAAACACAATAAAACACCAACTTAAAGGTTAATAAGACCTTCATCATTATGGAATTGATGACTCACATTTACGTCTTAATAAATATGCAGTATATCTAAATTTGGTATAAAAGTCTTATGTAGAATGATATTAACAAACTAAACTCAGGAACTGTCCCAATGTATCATGTTAATGTCCCTCTACGCTAAGTAATTAAGATTGTCTAAAATAACAAAAACAATTGGAGCATAATTTAGATCTTAAAAGATAAAAAAAAAAAACAAACTACATAATCTTCTTAAACCACTAGTGAATATCATATCGAGGCTTTAAAAGTTTAAACCTCACATGAAATAATACTTGTACCTAGATCCGCAATGATACCTCAAATACTTGAATATAAATGTGTTATACACACATGAGTAATATGAGTCATGGGATCATGGTGAACCTATTAAAGATGCATTATTGAATTTTGATTTTGGTATCATGGTGTAACCATTAATATACATTGTTGAATTTTGAATTTGACAAAGACTCGAGCTAAGAATGTTAAGATGCTGTCCACAAGATAATAAATTTTGAAATTTAATTGATCTTTAACTTATACATTTAGACTATGAATTTATAATGAGTTTTCTCAAAGAGAAGAAAAACCTAAGTGGTAATGTTCTAGGTATCAAACTCATATGGACAATGTTGTATACATATTTAATGCATGTATTAAGATAGGATTTTAATCATACTCAAGCAATTGATTGTGATTAAATATTCTTTTAAAGCACATTAAGTATATAAAGATGGTTGATTGTCAGACTAGAGTTCATATAGATGAAATATGACAATAGAATTTAAACTCTTCCTTGAATGATTACTATTGCGAGGACGGTTAGTAATCAAAGGAGTTTATGAATTTATAAAATCTTTATGAAGTGTACAAATGGCAAGAATCCAAGTATGGATTATTGTAAGCATCTAGAAGGATAATCTTAAGTTTATTATTAAATCATTTACTTGATTTGAATTTAATTACAATTAAGATAAATCCTGAGTATTCCTAAAAGCTAGTGGGAGTATTATGTTCAGGTTTCCTTCACCTGAAAGATTTAGGAAATTAAATGTACAACCTTGAAATATATGTTCATTACTATGAACATATGCGGTATATAAATCTAACACAATTTAACATACCATTTAGAAAGTCTCAATGGATGCATATCTTTGATAAGATGGAACATGAATGAAATCTTGAGTTAGACTAAAGGATTCGTTATGTACATCATATTGTGTAAAGAAATAGTTGTATCATGCATGAATGCAAGATGATTTGACAACATTGGTATTTAATTGAAAGTTATTAGATAATCATTGAATTGAATATTTTAATAGAATATGTTTGGATTTGGAATTCTTCTTAGATTATGGTTTTGTCCATAGTAATGAAAAATCTAAGGATATATATTGCAACAATTTATTGTGCAATTAGAATAAACCAATGAACTTGGAGTTCATGAGGTGCCAAACATTATTAAGAGAATATTCATTGTTTACGGATTTTAAAAGCATGGGGTTGTTTGTGTACACGGATGCTAAATCGAATTGAGATGACACTCAATACTAGTCATGGTATGATTTCATTTTTGATGATGACCATGTGGACTAGTTGTGCTCAACTAAGAGCATAGTTGCATTATACATTAAAGAATAAGAATACTTTACACTTTTAGAAGCTGCGAAAGATGATTGTTATCAATAGTTAATGTCACACACCTTATAAGATATAGTGTGTCAAGATATTAGATATATACGAACAAACATTCATCATAGATTTTCAAGAACTTCACTTATTGAATTCTTGAAATAAGTATTCTCAAAATTCCTAAAGATCAAAGCTAGTTGGAATTATGAAATATATGCCTTGTCAACAAGTACGATAGTCCTATCTTGAGGCATGATTCGTCAACTAGAATTATCATGCATTTGATCTATTTAGTATTTGGATAAGGGATGTTATAGACAATTTTATTAATGATAATGATACGAGGTATATGGGTTATATTTAATATAAATTGTGTCCTATATTTGCATGTTTAAATCCATGAATAATAAATGTATTATTCTAAATTAGTCCGTTGTCGATTAACAATATGGGAATATTGTTAAACTAAGACAATTCTGAGTGATTGGTGATATTGGAGATATTTGATATTGGTGATATTAAGGATAAGTCCACCAAACTCACATGATATTCATAAGATGAATATTGGATTTCCCCAACTAACAAGATTATCACTTTATGGATCGGCGTCATTAAGTGAATCTTGTAAGTGATTTTAATTTACTAAATCCTTAGACTTGAGATGCAAGTAGGTTTAGCATATGTGGATATTCCTTCTTGATATAGTTTAAGTTATCCTGAATAAGGTAACTAATAAGGGCTATGTCAGAATGGTTTATGCTACATGATGACTAGACATTTGTAGTCAATAAAGAATTTGTTCCTTCAATAGTTGAAGTATGATACCACTGGGCCCCTCATTGAGTTAATTAGATGTATGTGAGGCCGCACCCAAAAACTCAGGAAGATGTGTCTCAATGATTTTTGGTAATCTTGATTAATCATATATATGAGAAACATAATCGTTAAATAATGGAGTGACTCTTATCCATGTCCATTTTTAACACGGTATCGGAAACAAAGGGATTATAAATACTTAAATCATTTAACTGTGACTTTATGAAAGTATGACTTAAATGGGATGACGGGACATACTAGATTTCACAAAATTGCGTGATGATGTAAGGTCGGACAGCATACAAATATATACCACATAGCACATAAAATTTAAAACAACCTTTAGGCCCCATAAAGACATAGCTAAGGTCTTCCCTAGCTTTTAAAGTCGTGGATCGAAACGACATAAATTTAATGTCTATGTTTTAATTCTTGATCATCATATTTGCATAAAACTCTTTTAACAATTAACAAGATTTATATCACATATCCCTCCATGATAAATTGCATGTATTTATCATGGATGCCGAATTAACAATTAATTTTAAACATAAAACTGATCAATTAACAATTAAACGCATCAAGTTTTATCCATAAAATTTCATACAACCTAGAATTCGTCTAATTAATTTTATAATCAATAAAGATTGAATCTTGATGCACAAAGATCGAATCTTTATGCATAAAACGCCCAAAGGGCTTAAAAAATTAATCAAGAATCTTAATTTGTCAAATTTTATTACTTTGTAACTACAAATTCTATACGATGGCTCGTGATGCCACTGTTGGGTTTTTACATCTATTTAACCATTAAATATATCACGAGTACGCAGCGGAATAAAGATCAACACGTATAGAATTATGTAATTAACAAAGGGATCAAGAACGCGTACCTTTTAGCAATTAACGAATACACCGTCTTGAATATACGCGTGTGTATAAATTGAATACCACACAAACTAAATAAGTTACCAAAGTAGATAACCTCTATGGTGTGCACACACTACACGTCACTGAGATACGCTAGGATGCTAGTCCTTTCTTCACGAATAAAACAACTCAACACGATGTTCTTGTTTTGAATCTTATCGTCACACGATCGAAACCTTAAAGTTTTATATTATGTCAAACAGACTATATATGAAGGAAAGTAGCCAACAAAGTTTGACCAAACTTTGTTTTGCATGCATGATATAGCATGCATGGTTTTCATGCTATTTAACTAATCATCTGAATGAGTGGGGATTATATCATGCAATCGTACGTATGGTTTTCTTATGGAAATCACACGTATAGTTTTAGGGTGATGAATATATGTCGCATGATTTATGATCTTAAGGGGTGTTTATATAGTCTCCAAACTTGGTCTCCAAGTTAGACTATAACACATCTTCAAGTTCCATAAATCGACACTCTCCACTCTTGTACTCTTTTAGTTCGACCAGTCACAACCAACACCTCACGGGTTTGGTTTTCGTACTAACAAGTCCCGCACTTGTTAATATCTATAATTTATTATCAAACGTCTAACGTTATAATTAACGACCGTTTAATTATTTCGTGAAACATATTAATATAATTAAGACATAATAAATATATTAATTACATTAATAAACGTATCCTCTGTGTAAACGCGTGTGCCCCCATAGGCTCACATATTTCCAGCCGTATATTTATTTATGATATGGACATATCCCAACAGATTCCGTTTCCGGTCCTGCAATTTCTACTTGCATACACAATGTGCTTTGTTATTGCCTAGAATGATTATACACAAGTTCAATAAGCATCCATTGACTCTAAGATATGAACCAGTTGAGAATCATATTTGCGCATACTTTTGTGAAATTTGTGAGGAAGAATTTGATCCCAATCAGTGGTTCTATCACTGCACTACGTGTGCCGAGTCTATGCATACCGCTTGCGTGCCAATAAAACACGAATGCGAGCAAGCTATATATCGCAAGTATATGAAAGGTGTCTATGACTTTATCAATGTCAAGTTTGGAGGGACGTATGAGATTGAAAGTCACCCTCACCAGGTGTCCTTAATTCAAGGGACAACATATTGCTGCGAAAAATGTAGCGAGACCCTCAAGTCTAAGATGATCTTAAAGTGCCTGACGTGCAAATTTGCAATTGATTTTGAGTGTGCTCTTAAAATTGAGAGTAAACCATTTAAGAGGATTTCGAATTAAGGTACATGGAACCACGTGTGTAACATGTAGATTCATTCGTGTTCACAATTGGTCATGCATATGGTTTACACTTGTTTGAAGTCATTGTTGTATTTTTTTTTTGTTCAATCAAATAATCATGAATAAAATCTTGTGTTTATTGCTATCATGAATAAAATCTTGTGTTTATGTTAAAAAGAAGAGGGCGTTTGAGGCTAATATATATCGAATTGATTTGGCTTATTTATACTAGTTCATACAACTATAGAAGCTTGCAATTTCTTAAACAATATTTCCATTATTAGTTTTAGACATTTTCATTACTTCCCGTCTCAATGTGACCATTAATAGCTTTCTCTATTAAATATACATTTCATTACAGTAAACCAATGATGTGACCTAGCGGTAAGGGCTTAGCCTCTTAGGACAAAAGTGCCTAAAGGTCTTGGGTTCAAACCCTAGGGAGAAAATTAATTCCTCATTGGCCACGGAGGTTCGTCTGCGTCAACTTCATGCTAACCAAAAGGGTAGTCGCCCTGAGATTAGTTGGCTCACAATATCGAGTCGAAACCCATGTATACCAAAAGAAAAAAACAAAACAAATACAAAAAAAAAAAAATCATTACTGTATTAATATTTTACTTGCAAGATGCATGTACAAAATAAATTTGAAAAAAAGGCTAAAACTTTGACCACATAAACTTTGATCCAACATTATTTACTAGCATTGCAAAAGATCAAGCAATCTTACATAGATATATAATGAAGTACGTGATGTAATTATCAATAGTGACACTGTTGCAACTAAAATGATATTACGTACGAATCGAATTCCTCATAACATTGCTAATAAACCTATTGTATTGTAAATCTTGAATTTTCTGGCTATCAACATAGTTTTCCGAACAAAGAAAGATAGCTATGCAAATGGGTGAATATTGGAATTGAAGTTTAAGTTGCTTTATAATCAATACACTACTGCAATAAAGCATTCAACAATCAACTATTATCAAAAGCAAAAATGTGACTTATGTAGAAATGACATTCCTTAATGAAGTAGAAAAAGTGTTTGTGCGCCTGCAATCTTTTATTTATATAATAAAAGAATTACTCCCTCCGTCCCATATTAAGTGTTCATTTTTGACTTTTTGAATTCTTTTTTTATAAACTTTGACCGTAAATATTTTTCTTTATGTTATATAATGCTTACTGAAAATTATACCAATGAAAAATACATTCGAAACTCTATCCATTCATATATTTTGCATTGAGTATCATATAACATAAGAAGAAATAATTAAGGTCAAAGTTGAAGAAAAAAGACTTTAAAAAGTCAAAAATGGACACTTAATATGGGACGGAGGGAGTACATCATTTCAGAGTTTTCTATCAAATTGAATCTTATGAATTCTAAAATTGGACCAATCAAAACGCTTGATTTTGCCACGTAGGCAAAATCGTGCGATCTGATTGGTCAATAAAAAGTTAAAATTAAATCAATTTGGTCAAAATTGAAATTTTTTGATGGAGAAATATGATGAGAAAAAAAACACATAAAAATATATGTGTCAAATTTGTAAAAAAAAAAAGAGGTAATTAATAAAACTTTAGTGGTTTTTAATTCTAAACCTCGTGCGTGCACGTGCATTAAAACTAGTGCATACTACGGTTATATGCCTTTTCTCTTCTATTCACAAACCCGGCATAATCTGAAGGGTTTTGCTAAACAATGCTCACTGGGAAAAGTTTAGAGTGTATTTAATAAACACAAAACTTTCTAATTAACCAAAAAATGCATTAAATACACATTAAATGAACTTGTAAATTACTATATTTAAACATGAATTAATTAAAACATTCATTTTATAAACAAATTAAACCATGCCCAATGGGCATTGTTTAGCAAAACTCTAATCTGAAATATTTGATTTTTTTTATGTGCAATTTTCGGTTTTGTTCTTTTTTTTAAAGGGTTTTACCCCGGGCAACAAAATTACAAGATTAGGATGTGCTTATATTTCACTAGGGATTAGATAATTTGTCACTAATGTATAGTACTCGATCCAAGTCTCATGAAAATTATAAAATTGGGCTCACTTATAAGTACGTAAACAAATTTTAAGATTTGTGTTAGGAAATGATAAAAACTTATTACTTGCAAGTTTATTAATGATTGTAAATTATATATATATATATATACATATATATATATATAT
>BQNB010048531.1:9294-42516 GCA_026074375.1 Tanacetum coccineum
TTGGTTTTAGTTAAAATGGGTTGAAATTGAAAGAATAAGCCGTAGCTTGGAATTAGGGTTCATATAAGGCTTTTAGGGTTTTCTAGCTTTGTAATTCTCGTACATTGTTGGAGCAAGGATGGTTAATGATGGATAAAGGTTTTTAAACTCATTTTATGTGTTTACAATGACTCTTGGTTGCATACATGAGAATGAGATGGTATAAAAATGAGTAAACGGGTCAAAATCATAATTAGGGTACAATTAGGGTTTCCTGGATTTATTACTTGTGTAATTGAAGTAGAATGATGAAATGATGATGAAATGATGTTTGAAAATGATTGATAATGTTATAAATTAAGTTATTAAAACTTATTTGAGAGTTGGTTTAGGTTTACAATGGATAAAAATGAAGAAACGTGTCATGGTTTAGAATCTATCTTGGTTTTAGGGTTTAGGGTTTTGAATTAGGGTTTTGAGTGTAAAAAGATGTATGAAAGCTTATGTATGGAATAATTAGGGTTCATATATTGTAAAATGAGTATAGTAGCTTAAACATAAGTGATAGTGAAGAAATTAGGATGAAAACGGAGGTAAACGGCTATTTTAGGGATTATGCTTAATGACTTGTACATTGAGCTTTTAGAGATTTGTACTTTGACTTGAAGAGATTTTATATTTCAAATGAGATATTATATTACTTGTGCATATGCTTTAGTAGCCTGTGCATTCACTTTAAGGCTTAACCCTTCCATGAGATTAGGGTTTAGGGCATCCGATAATGGTTTAAAGCCCGTTTTGATATAACATTGTGAATGGTACATTATAGGAATAATGTACTTTGTAATAAGGATATGATGATATTGACTTGACATATTGTGATGTTTGCTTGACATATATGAAGACAGGATTGCCGTAGATAGGTTGCGTGAGCTCGTCTACTTTAGTTATGACATACTGAGATATATAAGTAATGTAATAAAGCGAAAAATTTCCCCGCACAATTGTGATAATAGTAAAATAGGTTTTTTTTATTTGATGAAAATTCTTGGGTTGTTATAAACAATCACAGTATTAGCCAAAAGATGTTACTCACTCTCTAGTGGTTCATCAACAACCATATTAAGCACCCGCTTTGAAAAATCCTATCAAGCACATGCTATTCATCAACCAATGCAACCATCTTTCCTAGAGTTGGATTCAGGACTTGTCTACTTATTTTCAAGATCATACCTCTTGGTGACAGTCAATAGAATTTCTCTTAGATTCTGGTAGAATCTGGGTGAATAAAATACTTCGATTTACGGAACCTGTGGGTTATGGTCTACTTCTGCTATGCCATTCTAATCGTAAAGAATTGTTATTTGTTAAAAATCAACATCGAATAAGAATGCTATCACAAGTCTTTGTCAAAATTTTCATACCTAGTGGTATTGAAATCATTTGACATTGTATAGATTCTTGTGTATTTCCTGTTATTATGGTTTCTAGAATATATCAGAGTATTTTAGAATAGAGATCCATGGAGATGGAGTGATGTCAAGGAATGATTATGAATTTGTAAGAGAGTTGCTAATCATGTGAGATATAGATTTTGAAATGAACAGATGATGAAGGTAATAATGATAATGATTAAGGAATTGTTTGTACAAACGGATTGAAAGAAACTTGTTTGTACGTATGTTATATACTTAAGCCTATTTATTTATAATTTGTCACTTACAAAAAAGAATGCGTCCAAACTTCTTGTTAAACTGAAGAATTTAATAAATTCATCTAAGTTCGGAGAGATTTATTAAATTTCCTTATTCAAATGAAGATGTCGACCTAATTCCATTTCAATAAGATGATCTAATTAGTTTACCTAAGCATAAAAAACATAATATGGTATGTGTAGAAAATGAATTGTTAGATAATACTAAGATGTTGATTGTACTGACGCCCATATAATCAAGGATGATAATTTATGTTGCAAAGGTATGAGGAGAGTATTCAGAGTTGAACATGATAGAATTAACGAGTTTTGATACCACCAGATGACAAGATGTAACAGAATTATCACTTTATTAATTCATGGATAACTTTACATATGAAACTCTAAAAGAGTTGATACTTATATACGTTTTCGTAGAGTTTTTAGAATAAAAGTTAACAAACGACAAAGGATTATGCGCTTGATGATTGAGTTTTCAGATTGAAGAAGATCTGTGAACTTGAATATCTCGAGAGTTGTTTCTAGAGTAGCGCAAGCTACAATCTCTAAGTTGGTCTTTTTCTATTGTAGCCCTGTTGTTTTTGCAGTACTTGGTTTGGTGGCCTATCTTGTTGCAAACCTGACACTTGACACTGCAAGGTACCCGTGTGCTTGTGTTGTAGATACATTCTTACACAAGGGAAAGGTTTCCAAGCATATCCATTGTGGACTAAGTATATGTTTGAAGGTTTATTGTCTTATAATTTGCTGGTGGTGGTAATCATTGTTACGGTTGTGATTGTTGTGGTTATTTTGGTAGTTGTCATTTTTGTGATTGTTGAAGTGGTTATTGTTGTTGTGATATTTGGGGTAGTTGTTGTTGTTGTCGATGGTGTTTCTCTTATCTTCTAATTTTCGTTTATGATCATTGGTTTTCTTGCCTAGAATCGGTTTTGATTATTCTGATCCTTTAACCTCTTGGGATATGTTGTTGGATTCCTCCAAAAGTTTGAGGTTTTCGAGGGCTAGTAAACGTTTCCTTCAATGCTTCAAGGTAGAACTTCGATAAAAGCTACCAAGAGTTTTCATTGTTTGGCACCATGTTTGGACACAAGGTGGTTAATTCTTGGAATCTTCTAACACAGGGTTTAAGGTCATTTCCCTTTACACTCAGATTGTAAAGTTCCTCTTCCATTTTTCTGATCTCAGTCCGGGGACAATACTTGTTTGTCAAAAGCCTTTTTAACTCACTCCAGATGATTTGATTAGCTTGCTTTATTTCCATAGGCTGGGCATGTGCATTCCACCAGGACAAGGCATCTTCAGTTAAAGTACAAGTAGTAAATGTTACTTTATTTTCCTTAGCACATCTGCTTCGAGAGAATACTGATTCAGTTCGTTGCAAACCAGCGAATAAGGCCTACTTGCTCCTTCTGTACCATTAAAGCAGAAAGGTTGACAGCTGATAAACTCTTTGTAGTTTCCCGTTTTACTGTAGGAAGTTCCTAGTTAAGATTACTAGCCAACTTTGCCATTGGCAGCAGTCTTGCTTCCAGGGCTGCAGAAAATCACCAGTCTGTTTGCCGGATGGTATCCACAAAGTTATTGGCTGGTTATTTCGGGTTGTTGATCGTCCTTTTTAGGGGCTTTTTCTATCAAACATAAGGAGGAACATGTAGTAAGAATAAATCACAAGTTTAGAAAGGTAAATACTTTAAAGAAAATGTGATGCTTAAAAGGCTTAGAGAAATGCTTTTTTTTGGATTTTAAGAACTAGAAGTTATGGTATGAAGACGGAGATAATGATACAAATGATGGAGATAATGATGGAAGAGAGAGATAAGTTGGAAACAATAAGGTATGAAACGGGATTTCCTTTATAAATAACTTGCCTTTTTACTGTACATAGTCAGGATTTGACAAGCGTTTTTATTTATACCACACATCCTGTGGCTTAGGATAAGCTATAACTAGTTTAAGAGTTGATGATTTTGAGTGGATAGATGGACATCTAAAAGATCTCCTGATTTGTTTGGTGGATTTTACATCAATGATTTGTCAAGATCGGAAATTAGGTAGTGTGACAAAGCAATCTTATCCTTTTGCCCTAACCGCTTCTTTTGAAGTTTGATAATCTGAGTACGGATTTCCTTGAGTTCAGTCTTTAGTGCGTTACCATTAATACGTCCTTCTTCCATTTTCTCAATGCGGTGAAAAGAGAGTTCTTCTAAGTAATTCAAAATATCTTCGATTTGTTCCTCATGATGCTTCAGATACATCTTAATTGAACATCTTCCTTTTTTAAATATCTGAGGAGGGGTAGATGTATAAACTGAGGAAGATGGTGATACCAAATTACAAGTTTGATTCCGAGATGGATTAGATAATGTAGTTGAGGAAGAAGATGGGGAATGGATTCACTTCTTAGGTGGTTCAATAGTTTCTCAGGAAACAAAGAAATATTCGAGGATTCAAATAGTAATGCTGGTAGGTTATATACCGAAGATGGAGTCAAAATAGCTGGTGGAGTAATAGGATCTGGTGATGAAATAGGGAATTCCTTAGCATAAAATGCTTGTACGTCCTTCAAATAAGTATTATTGGGTAGGACTAGATGAGAATACTGGTTGGGATTATATATCTTTTTAGGTTTTCACGGAAGAGGGTTAAAAGATTGGGCTTTCCCAATGAAAACTGGGGAAAATAAATCTGATTGAGACCCGATAGTATAGTTTAAGGAATATTCATAGTGGAAAAGAGCGTCCCTAAATATCGAAATGTAGAGTGATTTAGGAGAAGGACATCGTTTCATAACAAACCCAGTTTTGTAAATTAATAAGTTATTTATGTAATAGTAATAATATTATGTATCTATACTACTTGTTCCGGGAATTGTAGTGGCACGGAGGACCTTTGATGGCTGAAAATGAAATGGTTGGTTATAGGTAAAGAAATGTGGTTATAGTTAAGGTTTTGACCTTGTTCTCTATAACCATGGCGCTGATACCAATCTGTAACACCCCCATTTTTACAATATAGCAGCGGAAGCTAATCTGGGGTATTACTTCATGGAAACAACAATCATAATCATAGAAAACGACCCAAAAGAGACGTTTGTTCAAAAGATACGTTATCATTCATTTCAAATCAGAGTTTTACAAAGGCAGGTCCCAAAATCTAAAACATCATGTTTGAATGATAACAGTTCAGCCATCTTCGAGTCCATGCCACTCCGTGCCGCAACTTGCTCAATTACCTGAGATAAACATGCTAAAAAGTCAACACAAAGGTTGAGTGAAATTCATAGGTTTGATATAAACAGTTTGAATACAAGTAATAGTATAATAATTGTATAAACACAATTATTATGAAAATGATATTGTTATGATCTTGGGTCATGTTATTATATACCCGTTATTAGTAATAATCGCAATGAATCATAGTAACAATGTATTATCCCGTTATTGCCTTGTTTGGTCTGATTGGTCTTGTTCTCATGTCATCAACACATTATCATCCAAAGTCAATTTAACGACTTGAAGTCAAATTTAACAACTTGTAGGATTTATACTACTAACACATTAATATCCAAAGTCAATTTAACGACTTGAAGTCAAATTTAACAACTTGTAGGATAGATAACTTAGACAGCAATTGTAATGATATGTCAAGATAGCATGTAACTTGTATTCGTAATTTATAGCAGGTATCCCCCTCACGGGTTTATGAAAAGATTGAAATGTGAGGCTATGAGTTCACTAAGTCTTTGAAAAGTAATCACATTGTTATAAGATAAACGAGTATGTAAAAGAGTTTGTAACAAGCATGTATCCCCCTCGCGGGTTTATAAAACATGTAAAATAAGTAAAGGCGAGGTTAATGATAACTTTCACTGATTAGGTAGATGAATAAATTTATGAACAAGCGGACGACCTTATTCACAATCTTAAAGGGGATGGTTGATATAGTAAAAATGATAGTAAAACAGCCATGTCTGCAAATAGTAAATATGTTGAGTCTTAGGAAGATTGTATTCTAGAACTTTAGTTTTAAGAGTTATGAGTTTGATTGAAGAGTTTGGAATTATTGTATCACCGTTCGGGCCATCATAATTCAGAAGTCATTCAGTAAACGTTTGAGGAGCTAGGGCACTTTAAATCGTAAACCCAACAACTCAGTCAGAACGTAATACCAAGATGAAACTCCTTAATATGAAGCTCCCTAGTATTGTGATACGATATAATCGGTTTTAAGCGTTTTAATCAATATCTGGAAATGTTAAGCACGGAATACAAGAAGCTTAATTAAGTTATGTCAGGTAAGGTTTTTAAACCTGATGTTTTACTTTTCAAATGTTACATTTTAGACCCTTAGTTTGAAAAGTGGCAAAGTAGACCCTTGGGGTTTGCATTTTTACGACTTTGGTCCTTCAACTTTGAAAGATATACCAAGTAAACCTTGGACTTTGAAAAGTGACATAATAGATCCCTGGAGTTATAACTTTGATAAAATGACACTTTTAGTCCTTTTAGTTATAAGTTTCCGAAAGTTACGATATATACCCCTTGCATGGATTATAATTACAAAACATGTCCAAATTGCCATGCAAGCTTAGTTTTAATTTTTATAGACAATTTATAAGTTATAATAAACTAAAATATTGAAGTTTTAATGCAACAACACGTTGTATAATTTAATAAACGATTCGTTAAGCTAGGAAGCAAAACGGGTCAAATTAGGGTTTCAAAACGTAAACGCGCGGGTTTTAAGTTCAAATTCCTTCATTAATCAATAAAGTGGTTATTTTAACATTAGTTAAGCATTCTAGGATAGATTATAACAATATTTAATCATTATAACATTTAGTTTTAAGAAAAACATAAAATTACCGAAAAAGGTCGCAAAACTCCATCCCTATCGTTGTGGTGGTGTGAGTAGAAACCCTAGTTTTCTCTCATATGTGTGGGCGATCTCATGTCTCTAATATTCAAACCCTAATCGATTCTAAAAATACTACCATCTTTTGATCGAATCTTGCTTAAGGGCCCTAATCTTGTGAGAATCCTTGTGATCCCCTTGATTGAAGTTCTTACAAGTGGCACGATCCCTAGTTCTATAGGTTTTAGATTTCGTTTTTAGAGTTTCTTTGACTATTTTCGCTCACATTTAATTCTTATATCTATTCGGCTGATTTGTAGGGATTTGCGTGTTAATTCATATCATTCTTCTTTGATTGATTGATTATTATATCTATTCGGCTGATTTGTAGGGATTTGCATGTAAATTCATATTTCTTTGATTGTTTGACTATGGAAGCTGGTTAGGAAGGTGTGTTATTGGTGTTTTCCTTAAGAGTGTTGATCGTTGGGATTTATCCTGGTGGATCGCATTTTTAGGGTTTCTTCTTATTAGGGTTTTAACCCTTTTAGGTTTTTATTTGTCATATTCGTTGTGGGTGGTGTGGTAGGGGGTTTTTTGAGATGGAAAAAGTTCGTAATACTTCTGCTACTCTTCGTAGCTGTTTGAAAGGATCACAGATTCGCAATATTGATGGTAAAATTGTAGGGAAAGATGGCAAACCTATGATGCCTATGCGACATGAAACAAGCAACGGTGGTACTGTTCATGAGGAAACTGTAACCGTCACAAAGTCTTTGAAGGATGATACTGATCGCACGTTCTTTGAGGCTTGGGAGGATCCCAATGTTGGAGCTATGAAGACAACATATGGTAATGACGCACATGAATCTAATGAAAACCCTAATTTGGCGTCAAAGAGGCAAGGATCGTTTGCTGCTGTGTTGACTAACAATCCATCCAGCAAGTCCAAGTTTAGGTCTCTTCTTAATTCTGAAAAGGTGGAGAATGCTGATGTTGTGCTCCCATTGGCCACATTTACTGCTGCTCAACAAAGGTACGCCAACTCTTTAGTTGGGTATTTTGTGGGAAAGAACGTTGCTTTTCCTCTTGTTCAAAATTATGTCTCAAATACATGGAGTAAATTTGGATTTCAGAAAGTTATTAAGGACGAGGATGGTTTCTTCTTTTTCAAGTTTACTTCTTTATCTGGTTTGGAGCAGGTGTTAGAGCAAGGTCCATGGTTAATACGTAACATCCCTATTATTCTTACAAAATGGTCACCTAATCTTGTTTTGACAAAAGACAAGGTTACTAAAGTTCCTGTTTGGGTGAAAATGCACAAGGTTCCTGTTGTGGCCTACTCTGAAGATGGATTGAGCCTAATTGCGACACAAATTGGAAAACCTGTTATGCTTGATGCATTTACTAGTACAATGTGTGCGGATCCTTGGGGTAGAATGGGATACGCGCGTGCTCTCATTGAGGTTAGTGCGGAAAAGGAATTGAAACAAGAAGTCATTATGGCTGTTCCGGAGGAGGAAGGTACAGGTCATATACATGTGAAAATTCAAGTCGAATATGAATGGAAGCCTCCTCTTTGTGATGAATGCCATGTGTTTGGACATAATCTTGAACAATGTCCCAAACATGTTGTTGAACCTGTCAAGGTGACGATGGAACAGAATACGGATGGGTTTACTACTGTTACAATAGAAAAAGAAAGGAAAACGCCACAATACGAATTCATGTTAGGAAGATTTGAAGGTCTCTTAAGTTTAAATAAGCCATAAAGCTCCTTTGTTCATAGACCTTAAAATCTTCTGACAACCTGATGCACAATGGAAACGAATAGCGTAATGTTAGTGATCTCTTTACGCTAAGATGCATTTGATTCACTTCGTGACCAGATGATTTATTAAAAAAGAAAATGAAGTGGGTGAAACTAGTAGTGCCTATGCAATGAACAAGGATACTAATCTGAATGAGGACTCGGAGAGTGATGTTGAAGAGGTGTATGTGGAGAATGATCCTAAGGGGGCAAGCACTCCCTCTCCTGATGTTAATAATGTTTAGCATTGCAACATGGAATATAAGGGGTTTGAACCGTACCCCTAAACAATCTGAGGTTCGGCATGTTGTTAATGAGAATCGTTTAAGTATTTGTGCAATTCTTGAATCGCATGTAGATATTTCTGCTCTTTCCAAGGTCTGCTCTAAGGTGTTTAGATCATGGGATTGGACGTCCAATGCTAACTTTGTACTAAGGGTTGCCGTATATTATTCTTGGATGGATCTTGATGTTGGTTAATGTTTATGGTTGTCTCTCAAACTAGCCAGGTAATGCACGTCAAAATCATTCATAAAGTCTCGGGTAGAGAGTTGTTTTGTTCCTTTGTATATGCGAATAATCTTCCTGTTGCTAGGAGGTCCTTATGGGCTGACCTTGAGTTGCATAAAAATGTTACTCGTGGTAAGCCATGGATTCTAATGGGTGATTTCAATGTGGCGTTAAACCTGGAGGATTATTCGTCGGGCCCGTCTAAGCTTAATTATGCCATTACTGATTTTAAAGATTGTGTTTATAATATTGAGGTCATGGATATTAATAGCTCCGGATTGCATTTCACATGGAATCAGAAGCCTAAAGGTGGTTGTGGGCTTTTAAAGAAGTTAGATCGCATTATGGGAAATACCGAGTTTATTGATGCCTTTCCTGGAGCGTATGCTTTATTTCAGCCTTATAGAATTTCGGATCATTCTCCCGCGGTGTTAAACATCCCTAATTTGCCTTTTAATAAGCCTAAGCCTTTTAAATTTTTCAATTTTCTTGCTCACAAAAGTCAATTCAGGGAGTTGTTGTCTAGTGTTTGGAGTGTGAATGTTGATGGACATAAGATGTATCAAGTCGTTTCAAAGTTGAAAGCTCTTAAGAAACCGTTTCGCAAGCTCTTACATGATCAAGGTAATCTCCATGACCGGGTTAACAAACTTCGATTTGAGCTTGATGAGGTTCAAAAGGCTTTGGATTTAAACCCTAACGACCTATCTCTTAGAGAGGATGAGGCTGTTTATGTTCAAGCTTTCAGTGAGGCTAAATTGGATGAGGAGCGGTTCTTAAAGCAAAAGGCGAAAATTGAGTGGCTTGAGGTAGGGGATTCAAACTCTGCCTATTTCCACAAGTCAGTCAAAAGCCGAATCCATAGAAGTCGCATTGATGTTATTATGAATTCGGATAATATTGAGGTCACGGGCTCTAATGTGGCTGATGTTTTTGTTTCTCATTTTTTAAATGTTCCTTGGGAGTGATATGTTGTGATAACTTAAACTTGGATGAGTCTATTTTTGAAAGAAAGTTGCGGGCTGATTCTTTCTCCAGTTTGGTCGTCCGGTTACTGATGAGGAAGTTAAAGCAGCTATGTTTAGTATCTGGAGATGAGCGTGCCCCCGGGCCGGATGGGTTCTCGTCGGCTTTTTTCAAAAAAGGATGGGATATTGTCGGTTTGGACGTTTGTATGCTATTAAGTGATTTCTGTTATGGAGATTATTGAAGTGAGATCAATCATACTTTATTGCTCTTATCCCTAAGGTTTTACTCCTCTCAAAATCAAATGATATCGTCCTATTTCTTGCTGCAATGTCCATTTATAAATGTATTAAGTAAGATTCTTACTAATGTATTATAGATGGGGATTAAAGAGGTGGTTAGTAGATAAATCTGTCAGCTTTGTTCTGGGTTGGCGTTTATTTCGGATAACATTTTCTAACTCGGAGCTTTGATAATTATCATCGTAATTAGAGGTCCTCCTAGATGGCGTTTAAGATTGACATTCAAAAAGCATTATGATACAGTGGGTATTGGCGGTTCTAGGGCTGTGTTTTAAATATTTGGCTTCATCTACGTATGATTTTATGGATCATGGCTTGTGTCACTTCCATTTCTTTTCTCTTTGAATATTAATGGTGATATTCATGGCTTCTTTAAGGGAAAAAGGGGCTTGAGGGAAAGGAGTTCATTATCTTATCTTTTTACTTTATTATGGAGGTGTTAACCTTGATGATTAAAAGAAGAGTAAATTTGTCAGGTGTATTTCGTTACCACAAGAATTGTGAGGAGCTTCAGCTTGTTAACGTATGTTTTGCAGATGATCTCTTTATATTTGCTCGTGGGGACTTAGATTCTGCCCGTGTCATTATGGTGTCCCTTGACTGAGTTCAAGCTTACTTCGGGGTTGAGTCCTGAGCTTGCCAAGGAGCACGGCGTTCTTGTGTAAGTTCCTATCATGTCAGATTCATTATTCTTAACATTAAATGCACGTTTGCTGAGGTTATCTCCGGTTAAATACTATGGAGTTCCCTTATTCTTCGAGGCTTTTATTAAGGATTGTAAAGTTTTGTGAGAAGGCTAAGAATTGGATTGAAGATTGGACGCACAAAGTCTCTTTCTTTTGCATGGTAGGCGGCAACTTTGTAATTCGGTTAACTATTCTTTGCACTGATTTATTGGGCTTCGGTCCTTATCATCCCTAAAGGTATTATCTATGCTATTCAAAGTCTTATCCGTGGTTTCCTTTGGTGTCATGGGGTAGGAATATAAGGAGAGGGAAGCAAAGGTTGGCATGGGATGCACATTTGTCTTCTAAAAGTGAGGTTGTCTTTTGCTCTTGGCCGTAGTTTTGGATCTGTTTAATATTGGCATTGATGACCGACGCACATTTGGAATATTGTTTTACAAAGAGTCTCTTTGGGTGCGTTGGATTCACACATATAAACTTAGAAATCGGTCCTTTTGGGATCTTCCTATTAAAGATAATGTTAGTTGGGGCTGGTTAAAGCTTCTCCAACTTCGGGTGCTTGTTCGTCCATTCTTTTGGTTAAATCGGGTATTTGGGCGTGATCTAGTGTGATACATCGGTGTGGATGATAGTTGGTGTTCTATTGTCGTTATAAGACGTTTTATCTCTCCTCGGGTATATTATAGTAAGGGATTTAACAATCAAGCTATGGGAGGTGACTTTGTGATTAATAACGTTTTGGACGTGGCCTCAAGCCTGGCTTGAAATGAAAGCTGACGACCTTATCACAATCTTAACAGGGAAGGTTGATATAGTAAAATGATAGTAAACAGCCACGTCACGCAACCTGAGTAAATATGTTGAGTCTTAGGAAGATTGTATTCTAGAACTTTAGTTTTAAGAGTTATGAGTTTGATTGAAGAGTTTGGAATTATTGTATCACTGTTCGGGCCATCATAATTCAGAAGTCATTCAGTAAACGTTTGAGGAGCTAGGGCACTTTAAATCGTAAACCCAACAACTCAGTCAGAACGTAATACCAAGATGAAACTCCTTAATATGAAGCTCCCTAGTATTGTGATACGATATAATCGGTTTTAAGCGTTTTAATCAATATCTGGAAATGTTAAGCACGAGAAGCGTTAATTAAAGTTATGTCTGGTAAGGTTTTAAACATGATTTTATACTTTTTCAAAATGTTACATTTTAGACCCTTGAGTTTGAAAAGTGGCAAAATATACCCTTGGGGTTTGCATTTTTACGACTTTGGTCCTTCAACTTTGAAAGATATACCAAGTAAACCTTGGACTTTGAAAAGTGACATAATAGATCCCTGGAGTTATAACTTTGATAAAATGACACTTTTAGTCCTTTTAGTTATAAGTTTCCGAAAGTTATGATATATACCCCTTGCATGGATTATAATTACAAAACATGTCCAAATTGCCATGCAAGCTTAGTTTAACATTTTAATAGACATTTATAAGTTATAATAAACTAAAATATGAAGTTTTAACGCAACACAAGTTTAAAATAATGATTCGTTAAGCTAGGAAGCAAAACGGGTCAAATTAGGGTTTCAAAACGTAAACGCGTGGGTTTTAAGTTCAAATTCCTTCATTAATCAATAAAGTGGTTATTTTAACATTAGTTAAGCATGCTAGGATAGATTATAACAATATTTAATCATTATAACATTTAGTTTCGGGTGTACGGTTTTGGATCAAAATGGAAAATGAGCATGAATTGGGTTATGAAACTTTAACAAGAGTATATTTAGGATCATATGAACATTATAAGAGTGTAGTAGCAGAAGTAGAACATTCAAAACCTGGGTTTGAGCTTCAATGATCAAAAATGGTGGAAATGGGTCGTTTCGGGTAGTATTTCCACTCGTACGCCTTGTATCTTGTTCCCGGGGTTTCAAATCTTCAAAGCTTCACTTCTTAGACTTCTTTAATGATCCTAGGATCATAAGGGAGCAAAGGATTGCTGCCTATGGGTTATAGAGAGAAGATGGTGTGGTGCGAATTGGAATGAAGAGTTTATGCATCTATTTATAGGTAAAACTCACCTTGGTGCCTAAGGATCTGAATGCATAAGCTTGTGACAGGTGGGGGTTGATGTGTAGCAGCTAGGGAGTGCCAAAGAATGAATCATACATGCTTGAAATTAAAAATATAGGGTTTGTGGAGGTTATTGATGCCGCGGCTGTTCTAGGTGACAAAGGAGGGATGTGGCTTGATTTGAGACCAAGAAATAGATCAAGGTGCTTTGTAAGCTGCTTCTAGTTGTAGTAGCTGCATCATAGAGGTGTGTGGTAGCTTGGTTGTTCATAAAATGGGTTAAAACTAAGAAAAAGTGTAGGCGGGTTCATAGGAGCTCGATTAGGGTTTTCTTGTTTGTATTTCGTACACATTGTTGTTATTATGATAGATAAACGTTGGTAGGACTTATATTAAGTATTTATATCAGTATATTGTTTATGGTTCGAGTTTTAAAGTGGGTAAAATGATGAAATAGGTCGAAGTTTGCAAGAAAAGAGGTCGCGGGTATGGTTAGGTTTTTCTAAGGTTTGAAATGAGTTTCTTGGCTTATATTTCGAATGTTCTTGATTAGGAATGATGGAATACTGATCCTAGGACTTATATAAAGGATTATCAATGAGGTTTGATCATTGGTTTAAGTTAAAATGGGTCGAAATTGAAAGAATAAGCCGTGGGTTGGATTAGGGTTTATATTGGATTCGTTAGGGTTTTCTAGGATTTGATTTCTTGCACATTGTTAAGATAATGATAAATAATGATTTGTAAACTCATATTATGAGTTTACAATGGCTCTTGGTTGATTGTTTGGAATTAAAATGGTTAGAAACGAGTAAACGGGTCAAATGAACCAATTAGGTATATTTAGGGTTTCTCGGATTCGTTTTACGTACAATTGAAATAAGATAATGAAGTAATGATGAAATAATGATGTAATAGGATTGACATGATTGTAAAACAAGTTATTACAACTTATTTGAGTGTTGGTTTAGGTTTACAATGGATAAAAACAAAGAAACGGGTCATAGTGTAGTATTTAGCTCGGGTTAGGGTTTCTGACTTTTGAATTAGGGTTTTGAGTGTAAAAAGATGTATGAAATCTTATGAATAGAATAATTAGGGATTACACATTGTATATTGAGTGTAGTAGCTTGTACACAAGTAATGGTGAAGAAATTAGAATGAAAACGGAGGTAAAACGGCTATTTTAGATGTCATGCTTAATGACTTGTACATTGAGCTTTTAGAGACTTGTACTTTGACTTGAAGAGATTTTATATTTCAAATGAGATTTTATATTGCTTGTACATATTCTTTAGTGGCTTGTGCATTCACTTTAGATATTAATCATTCATGGAATTAGGGTTTAGAGGCATACGATAACAGTTTAAAGCCCGTTTTGATATAACGTTGCGAATGGTACATTATAGGAATAATGTACTTTGTAATAAGGATATGATGATATTGACTTGACATATTGTGATGTTTGATTGACATATATGAAGACAGAATGGCCATAGATAGGTTGCGTGAGCTTGTCTACTTTAGTTATGCAAGTTACATGACATACTGAGATATTGACAATGCAAGTAATGTAATAAAGCGAAAAATTTCCCCGTATAATTGTGATCATAGTAAAATAGATTGATTATGCATTTGATGAAAATTCTGGGTTGTTATAGTCTCCACCCCTTATAGAAATCTCGTCCCGAGATTTAATTGAAAGTTATAGTGAATGAGGTTAATCAAGGTCACAAGTCCACGTGTGTGATGCATTTATAATTATGTTACGTACCATAATTATAGTTACCTCCTTTCACACGTCTACTTATTTTCAAGATCATACCTCTTGATGATAGTCAATAGAATTTCTCTAGATCCTGATAGAATCTGGGTGAATAAAATACTTCGATTTACGGAACCTGTGGGTTATGGCCTACTTCTGCTATGCCACTCTAATCGTAAAGAATTGTTATTCGTTAACCTTTAAAAGTCAACATCGAATAAGAATGCTATCACAAGTCTTTGTCAAAATTTTCATACCTAGTGGTATTGAAATCATTTGACATTGTATAGATTCTTGTGTGTTTCCTTGTTATTACGTTGCAGAATATAACAGAGAATTTTAGAATACGGAGATCATGAGTGATGTCAAGGAATGATTATGAATTTGTAAGAGAGTTGCTAATTACGTGAGATACAGATTTTTGAGATGATGAAAATAATGATAATGATTAAGGAATTGTTTGTACAAACGGATTGAAAGAAACTTGTTTGTACGTATGTTATATACTTAAGCCTACTTATTTATAATTAGTCACTTACAAAAAGAAGCGTCCAACTTCTTGTAACTGAGAATTTATAAATTCATAGTTCGGAGATTTATAATTTCCTTATTCAAATGAAGAAGTGACCTAATTCATTTAAATAAGATGATCATAAATCGTCTTACCTAAGCATAAAAACATGATATGGTAAAGTGTAGAAAATGATATGATCATGAATTGATTGTACTGACGCCCATATAATCGAGGATGAAAGTTTATTTTGCAAATGTATGAGGGGAGTATTCAGAGTTTGAACATAATAGAATTGACAAACGATGTCGAGTTTTGATATCATCAGATAACAAGACGTAACAGAATTATCACTTTATTATCTCATGGATAACTTTACATAAGAAAAAGAGTTGATACTTATGCTAAGTATCTTGTAGTAAGATAAAAGTAACAAACGACAAGGATTGTAGCTTGATGATTAGTGTTTTCAGATTGAAGAAGATTCTGATGAGAGTTGAATATCTTCGAGAGTTGTTTCTAGAGTAGCAAGCTCATCTCTAAGTATGCTTTCTTGTGGCACGTTGATTTCGCAATTACTTGGTCTGTGACCTATCTTGTTGCAAAACATGTCACTCATTGACACTGCAAGGTCCTGTGTGATGTAGTCTACATCTTTTACACAAGGGAAAGGTTTTTCCAGCATATCCATTGGTGGCAGTATAAGTTTTGAAGGTTTCTTGTCCTTCATATTCTGCTGTGTCGATGGTAATCATTGTTATGGTTGTTATTGTTGTGGTTATTCTGATAGTTGTTGTTGATGATGTTTCTCTCATCCTCAAGCTTTCGTTTGCGATCATTGGTTTCTAGAATAGAATTACGCTTTATTATCTGATCCATTAATCTCTAGGCTATGTTGATGGCTTCCTCCAAAGTTTGAGGCTTGAGAGGATTAACATTTCCTTTTCCAATACTTTGGGTAATCCATTGATTGGAAAGACTTCTCCACGAGGTTTCTCGGCGTGTGTACCATGTTTGAGCAAAGGACCGGCTAATACTTGGAATCTCCTAATGTAAGTCTTAAGATCATTTCCTTTCACAACCAAGTTGTAAAATTCGTCTTCCATTTTCTTGACTTCAGTTCGAGGGCAATACTTATTGGTTAAGAGTTCTTTTAATTCGGTCCAGGTGATCCTATTGGCTTGTTCTATTCCGTTAGGTTGGGCGTATGCATTCCACCAAGACAAGGCATCATTGGTTAGAGTACCAGTAGCAAATGTCACTCTGTCTTCCTCGGCACACTTGCTACGAGAAAACACCGATTCAGTCCGTTCAAACCAGCGGATGAGGTTAACAGCTCCTTCCGTGCCATTGAAGTAGAAAGGTTGACAATTTATGAATTCTTTGTAGTTTCCTCTTTTTGCTACAGGAGGTTCTCTTGGTCCAGTATTCCTATTGGGATTGTCGGCATTTGCCATGGCAGCAGCTTGTGCTTCCAGGGCTGTAGTAAAATCAGCAATCAGTTGTCGGAGGGCATCCAAAGTTATGGCTGGTGTTTCGGATGTTGACGTCCTTTTGGGAGGCATTCTATCAACATAAGATAACACGTAGTAAGAATGATATCCTAAGTTATAAAAGAGAATGTGATGCTTAAAATACTTAAAGAGAAATGCTTATTTTTGAATTTTAAGCACTTAGGGGTTATGGTATGATTCATGAAGACGGAGATAATGATTGCATTTGGTGGAAATGATGATGAAGGAGAGATAAGTTGGAAACAATTAAGAACAGAAAATGGGATTCGGGATTGCCACTTTATAAATAACTTTGTTTACTCAATGATTGTCAGATCGGAAATTCTTTAATGAGCTCAAAGGCATTCTTATCCTTTTGTCTAACTGGCTTCTTTTGATTAGTCTGATAATCTGAGTACGGGATTTTCTTGAGTCGGTCTGTAGTTCGTCACTATTTCCTTTGTATGATCATTCTATCAATACGTCCTTCCTCTATTTTCTCGATGTGGTTGCTAAGATTGAGTTCATCATAAGAATTTCAAAATATCTTCGATTTGTCCTCTTGATGTTTCAGAATACATCTTAATTGGGTATTTTCCTATTTCAATATTGAGGTGGGGGGTGAGGAGTTAAATAAATGAGGGAGATGGTGATACCAAATTACAAGTTTGATTCCGAGATGAATTAGATAACGTAGTTGAGGAGGAAGATGAGGAACCAGGATTCGCTTCTTAGGTGGTAATAGTTCTTCAGGAACAAAGAAATATCAAGAGATTAAATATATATGGTGAAAAATAGCTAGATGAAGTAATAGAGATTGGTGATGAAATAGGTAATTCCTTAAGCATAAATGCTTGTACGTCCTTCAAACAAGGATTATTGTAGAAAGATGAGAATACTGGTGGGATCATATTATCTTTAGAGTTTTTCGAAGAGTTAAAAGATCTGCTTCCTGCTGAAGCTGGGAAATAATCCGATGAGACCGAAGTATAGTTAAGAATATTCATAGAGGAAAAAGCATCCTCAATATCGGAAGTAGAGCGATTGGGAGAAGACATCGTTCTAATAACAACCTAATTTGTAAATAACATAAGTTATTTATATAATAGTATAATAGATATGTATCTTTACATACTTGTTCCAGAATGTAGTGGCACGGAGGACTTTGATGGCTAGAAAAGAAATGTGGTTATAGTTAAGGTTTTGACCTTGTTCTCTATAACCATGGCGCTGATACCAATCTGTAACACCCCATTTTCTACAATTATAGCAGTTAGCGAAGCTATCCGGGGTATTACTTCCATGGAAAAACACATCCAAATCATAGAAAAACGACCCAAAAGAGACGTTTGTTCAAAAGATACGTTATCATTCATTTCAAATCAGAGTTTTACAAAGGCATGGTCCCAAAAATCTAAAAAAATCTTGTTTGTATTGTTAACGTTCAGCCATTCTTCGGTCATGCCACTCCGTGCCGCAACTTGCTCAATTACCTGAGATAAACATGCTAAAAAGTTCAACACAATGGTTGAGTGATAATACATAGTTTAATATAAACAGTTTGAATACAAGTAATATTATAATAACTATATAAACACAATTATTATGAAAATGATATTGTTATGATCTTGGGTCATGTTATTATATACCCGTTATTATTAATAATCGCAATGAATCATAATAACAATGTATTATCCCGTTATTGCCATGTTGTGGGTACTGATTGGTCTTGTTCTCATGTCATCAACAACATTATCATCCAAAGTCAATTTAACGACTTGAAGAGCTCATATTTCAAACATATTAACATCCAAAGTCAATTTAACGACTCGAAGTCAAATTTAACGACTTGAAGGATTTATTAATATCCAAAGTTAATTTAACGACTCAAAGTCAAATTTAACGACTTGTAGGATTTATGAAACTAACACATTAATATCCAAAGTCAATTTAACGACTTCTTGAAGTCCAAATTTTTTAACGACTTGTAGGATTTATACATACTAACACATTAATATCCAAAGTCAATTTAACGAACTCGAAGTCAAATTTAACAAACTTGTTGGATAGATACTTAGACGCATTGTAATTGATTTGTTCAGACTAGTATGTAACTTGTATTCGTAATTTATAGCAGGTATCCCCCTCACGGGTTTATGAAAAGATTGAAATGTGAGGCTATGAGTTCACTAAGTCTTTGAAAAGTAATCACATTGTTATAAGATAAACGAGTATGTAAAAGAGTTTGTAACAAGCATGTATCCCCCTCGCGGGTTTATAAAACATGTAAAATAAGTAAAGGCGAGGTTATGAACTTCACCTGATAGGTAGATGCAATAAATTTATGAAAGCGGACGACCTTATCACAATCTTAACCGGGGATGGTTGATATAGTAAAATGATAGTAAACAGCCACGTCACGCAACCTGAGTAAATATGTTGAGTCTTAGGAAGATTGTATTCTAGAACTTTAGTTTTAAGAGTTATGAGTTTGATTGAAGAGTTTGGAATTATAGTTATCCCGTTCGGCCCATCATAATTTCAGAAGTCATTCAGTAAACATTTGAGGAGCTGAGGGACATCTTTAAATCGTAAACCCAACAAACTAGTCAGAACGTAATACCATGTGGAAAACTCCCTTAATATGAAGTTCCTAGGATGTGATACTGATATAATATTTAAGCGTTTTAAATCAATATCTGGGAGAAGTTAAGCACAGAAGGTTAATTTAAAGTTATGTATGGTTAAGGTTTATTTAAACATGATTTTTTACTTTTTCAAAAATGTTAATTTTAGACCTTGAGTTTGGAAAGTGTCTAAATATACCCTTGGTGTTGCATTTATACCGACTTTGGTCCTTCAACTTTGAAAGATATACCAATTAAACCTTGGACTTTGAAAAGTGATATAATAGATACCTGGAGTTATAACTTTGATAAAATGACACTTTTAGTCCTTTTAGTTATAAGTTTCCGAAAGTTATGATATATACCCCTTGCATGGATTATAATTACAAAACATGTCCAAATTGCCATGCAAGCTTAGTTTAACATTTTAATAGACATTTATAAGTTATAATAAACTAAAATATGAAGTTTTAATGCAACATAAGTTTAAAATAATGATTCGTTAAGCTAGGAAGCAAAACGGGTCAAATTAGGGTTTCAAAACGTAAACGCGTGGGTTTTAAGTTCAAATTCCTTCATTAATCAATAAAGTGGTTATTTTAACATTAGTTAAGCATGCTAGGATAGATTATAACAATATTTAATCATTATAACATTTAGTTTCGGGTGTACGGTTTTGGATCAAAATGGAAAATAAGCATGAATTGGGTTATGAAACTTTAACAAGAGTATATTTAGGATCATATGAACATTATAAGAGTGTAGTAGCAGAAGTAGAACATTCAAAACCTGGGTTTGAGCTTCAATGATCAAAAATGGTGGAAATGGGTCGTTTCGGGTAGTATTTCCACTCGTACGCCTTGTATCTTGTTCCCGGGGCTTCAAATCTTCAAAGCTTCACTTCTTAGACTTCTTTAATGATCCTAGGATCATAAGGGAGCAAAGGATTGCTGCCTATGGGTTATAGAGAGAAGATGGGGTGGTGCGAATTGGGAATTGTGTGTGTGTGTGTGTATGGAGTTAGATTTATAGGTAAAACTCATCCTTGGTGCCTAAGGAATCTGAATGCATGAGCTTGATAAGGTGGGGTTGATGTGTAAGACGTAGGTTATGTAGTGCCAAAGAATGGATCATACATGCTTGAAATTAAAAATATAGGGTTTGTGGTGGTTATTGATGCCGTGACTGTTCTAGGTGACAAATGAGGGATGTGGATTGATTTGAGACCTAGAAATAGATCAAGGTGCTTTGTAAGCTGCTTCTAGTTGTAGTAGCTGCATCATAGAGGTGTGTGGTAGCTTGGTTGTTCATAAAATGGGTTAAAACTAAGAAAAAGTATAGGCGGGTTCATAGGAGCTCGATTAGGGTTTTCTTGTTTGTATTTCATACACATTGTTGTTATTATGATAGATAAACGTTGGTAGGACTTATATTAAGTATTTATATCAGTATATTGTTTATGGTTCGAGTTTTAAAGTGGGTAAAATGATGAAATAGGTCGAAGTTTGCAAGAAAAGAGGTCGCGGGTATGGTTAGGTTTTTCTAAGGTTTGAAATGAGTTTCTTGGCTTATATTTCGAATGTTCTTGATTAGGAATGATGGAATACTGATCCTAGGACTTATATAAAGGATTATCAATGAGGTTTGATCATTGGTTTAAGTTAAAATGGGTCAAAATTGAAAGAATAAGCCGTGGGTTGGATTAGGGTTTATATTGGATTCGTTAGGGTTTTCTAAAATTTGATTTCTTACACATTGTTAAGATAATGATAAATAATGATTTGTAAACTCATATTATGAGTTTACAATGGCTCTTGGTTGATTGTTTGGAATTAAAATGGTTAGAAACGAGTAAACGGGTCAAATGAACCAATTAGGTATATTTAGGGTTTCTCGGATTCGTTTTACATACAATTGAAATAAGATAATGAAATAATGATTAAATAATGATGTAATAGGATTGACATGATTGTAAAACAAGTTATTACAACTTATTTGAGTGTTGGTTTAGGTTTACAATGGATAAAAACGAAGAAACGGGTCATAGTGTAGTATTTAGCTCGGGTTAGGGTTTCTGACTTTTAAATTAGGGTTTTGAGTGTAAAAAGATGTATGAAATCTTATAAATAGAATAATTAGGGATTACACATTGTATATTGAGTGTAGTAGCTTGTACACAAGTAATGGTAAAGAAATTAGAATGAAAACGGAGGTAAAACGACTATTTTAGATGTCATGTGCGCGCAGCTCCGCGACACTTGTACAGTGTGTGTGTTGTACTTTGACTTGAAGAGATCTTTTATATTTCAAATGAGATGTGTATTATTGCTTGGACTATGCTTTTAGTGGCTCTCGCGCGCCATTCACTTTTATATTAATCATTCATGAGAATTAGGGTTTAAAGGCATATCGATAACAGTTTTAACGCGCCCGTTTTTTTGATATAGCGTTGCAGAATGGTACATTCATAGGAATAATGTACTTTGTAAATAAGGATATTGATGAATATTGACCTTAAAAGCATGAAAAAGCCGCTTAGGAAATTATTGTTTGAGAAAGGTAATCTACATACTAATGTAGATCGGCTTCGTGTTGAGTTGGACCAGATATAAACTCTCTTTGACAAAGATCCGTTCAACTATATTTTGCGTGAAAAAGAAGCTACTTGTGTGGTTGCTTTCAATCACGCGATCTTAGAAGAGGAACGTTTTTTAAAGCAGAAAGCCAAAATTCATTGGCTTAAAGAAGGTGACTCGAACTCAGCTTACTTCCATAAAGCGGTTAAAAGCCGGGTTAGTAGAAGTAGAATTGATGTAGTCACAAATGGTGATGGCGTTCTGTTTGAAAATGAAAATGTCCCAAGTGCGTTTGTTGATCACTATGAAGCTTTTCTAGGTCAGGCAGCTGATAATGATGGTTTTAATGATGCTAATCTTTTTAAGAATTATCTTGAAGAGCAAGAGGCTTTATTCATGGTGCGTAGTATTTCAGATCGCGAAGTGAAAGAATCATTGTTCTCTATGGGTGATGATAAATCCTCGGGTCCTGATGGGTATACGGCTGCGTTCTTTAAGGAGGCTTGGGATATTGTGAGCGATGAGGTTACTAAAGCGATTCGTGAATTCTTTACTAATGGTAAACTGTTAAAAGAACTTAACCATACGATTATTGCTCTTATTCCTAAGGTTAAGTCTCCATCGCGTGTTAATGACTATCGTCCTATCTCGTGTTGTAATGTTTTGTTTAAGTGTATTAGCAAGATTATAGCTAATCGCATTAAACAAAGTTTGAAGATTTTGATTAGTCCTAATCAATCGGCGTTTATCCCGGGTAGGAGTATTTCGGATAATATCTTACTCACGCAAGAGCTTATGCATAATTATCATTTAGACCGTGGAACTCCTAGATGTGCTTTTAAGGTTGATATCCAAAAGGCTTTTTTTTAGGTAATAGGGACTCACCCCGGTAAATTATATTAAAAACCCAAAAAGCCAATAAGTACAATAGAAAGTGACTGAGTGTCACATTAACCTCAAGCCTAAGCTTGAACAGCCACTAGATCATATGACATGCCATATGACCACTACCTAATGATTACATAACCAATAACCCCAATAGGAAAAAACCACCTAATGGAGCAAAAACTAAACCAAGGAATCATAATAGAATCTAGACAAATATAGCCTCAGGTAACTCCCAAAGCCGGGCCATCCTAACACCACTTCTGGACTTCTTAAACTTGCAAGACATAAGCTTGAACCGTACCGAAGCACGGATACACTCACATATCTGATTGGGGTTTCGCTTGCCCTTCTTGAATAGTCTCCAATTCCGCTCTTGCCATATGTAGTAGGTCAAAGCCGCAACCACAAGCTTAGCAACAATACTTAACATTAAGCGTCTTCTAGCAATAGGAATTAAATCAGAAATTATGTCATAAATATTAGGATTGGACGAATCAAGGCCAGCATAACCTTTCACCCGATCCCAAACTTCTATAGCAAATGGACATTCAAAAAACAAGTGGTCGTGAGAATCCGGTTGCAACTCGCACAACGAACATAGAGAACCCAAATAGTTCGAAACGTCCCAAATGCTAACCAAGTCTTGAGTCTTTAACTTTCTTCTAACAACGAGCCATAAGTTAAAAGCATGCCGAGGGATGCATGAAGCAAACCAAACCACCGGGTACCATTCAACTTGAGAATCTCTTGGCCGAATGTCGTTCCAAACTTGGGCCACCGAAAAAGGCTTATCAGCCCCTTGACTATCACGCCAGACCAAACAGTCCGCCCTATTTGCAACAGTAGGGACATGACATATAGAAAGAATAGGATATTTAGAAAGTAAATCATGAGGCCAATTCCAAGCACCATCTTGAATTATATCCATAACTCGAGAGTTGTGAGTAAGGCCAGCACGACACATATCACGTGATGTAATAAGCTTCGATATCCAAAAGGCTTATGATATGGTTGATTGGGTTTTCTTGAGAAAAATTCTTAAAGGATTTGGTTTCCATGATCGTATGGTTTCTTGGATTATGGAATGTGTTACAACAACTTCATACTCCATTAGCATCAATGGTATTCTACATGGGTTTTTTCGAGGGAAGCGGGGTCTTCGTCAAGGTGATCCTCTTTCTCCTTATTTATTTACTCTTGTTATGGAAGTTTTAACTCTTATGCTTCAAAGGAGAGTTATGGAGGCGGATAACTTCTCGTATCATCGGTATTCCTCTTATCAATCTTTGTTTTGCGGATGATTTATTCCTCTTTGCTTATGGAGATGTCCAATCTGCTCGTATTATTAAGGATAGTCTTGATGAATTTAAACATGCTTCGAGGCTAACTCCAAGCCTCCCTAAGAGTACGTCATATTTTTGTAATGTTTTGAATCACGTCAAGCTATCTATTCTTAATGTCCTTCAAGTTTAAAAGATATACAAAGTAAACCTTGCACTTTGAAAAGTGACATAATAGACCCCTATAGTTATAACTTTGATAAAATGACATTTTTAGTCCTTTTAGTTATGAATTTCAGAAAGTTACGATATATACCCCTTGCATGGAATACTTTTGTAAAACAAGTCCGAATTGCCATGCAAGCTTATTTTAACATTCTAAAAGTCATTTACAGGTTATAACTTTATTAATATAAGCTAAAATATGAAGGTTTATCATAATGAAAGTTTAAAATAACGATTCGTTAAGCTAGGAAGCAAAACGGGTCAAATTAGGGTTTTAAAACGTAAACGCGCGGGTTTTAAGTTCAAATTCCTTCAATAATCAATAAAGTGGTTATTTTAACATTAATTAAGCATGTTAGGATAGATTATAACAACATTTAACCATTATAACATTTAGTTTTATGAAAAACATAAAATTAAAGGTCGTAGCTTTTGGGAGGTTCCATTGCGAGGAAATATGTCTTGGGGCTGGCGGAAAATATTACAACTTCGTCCCATTATTCGCGAGTTCATTTGGCATAAAATTGGAAATGGTACGAGTACCTCGTTGTGGTTTGATACTTGGTGTCAAGCTGGTCCGTTAGCTAAACATGTGTCTTCTCGTGATATATTTCGTTCTGGTCTTAATCCTAAGTCAAGGGTTAGTGATATTATTAATGAAGGGATTTGGGAATGGCCTCATGAGTTGCTCGATAAGTATCCAGTCCTGAATACGTGTTTTGTTCAGATCTCGAATGAACGTGACCGGTTAGAATGGCGTTTAAGTGATGGAACTGTGAAGAATTTCTCGGTTAGTCAGGTATGGTCTTCTATTCGTCCTAGGGACGTCAAAGTGGCTTGGTATGATATGGTTTGGTTTGCAGCGAATATTCCTCGTCATGCTTTTAATTTGTGGTTAATCATCAAGCATAAACTGAAAACGCAAGATAGGGTTTATGTTTGGGATGTCTCGAACACGCTTGGTTCTACATGTTCGTTATGTGAAGCGACTCCGGATTCCCATGAACATTTATTTTTTATGTGCCCATTTTCAAATGATGTATGGGATCATATGAAAAAGCTTGCTGGTCTTGATCGCGTTGTGCATGATGTCTATGCGATTATTCATCATATTGGTCCTAAAGCTAAGCGTAGATCGTCTCACATTGTCATTGCTAAACTGGTTGTTGCGGCTTCTGCATATTTCATTTGGCAAGAGCGTAATTGGAGGTTGTTTAAGAAGACGAAGAGAACCGTTAATCAAGTCATTGAATGCATCAAGTCTGCTGTTCGGCTTAAGTTGCTTTCATGCTCGTTTAAACGTTCTTCGGAGGGAGTGCGTTATGCTAGGATGTGGGATTTGCCAGATACTATCTTTAAATGTTAGTCTGTAATTTTAGTTTATGCACCATTAGGTGGTTCTTTCCTATTGGTGTAATTGGTTTTGTATTTGGTATGTATTTCGGATGGCATGTCATTCGATGGTAGGATGTTCAAGCGTGTAGCTTGAGGTTAATGTGACACTCAGTCACATTCCATTGTTCTTATTGGCTTTTGGGTGATTAATATATTTTACCGGGGTGAGTCCCTTTTACCAAAAAATAAGATACGCCATTTGCAAGTTTACGATAAATAAAAGCTTTTATAAAAACAATTTTATAAAAACTTATTATTTTCCAATTTTGATAAAATTATATAATTATTTATCATAAAAATTACATATTTTTAAAATTCCAAAACATTAAGAATCATAATTTTTCGATCAATAACGAAGGAGTTATGGATTTTTCAATTTTTACGATAATTAAAGTTTATAAAAATAATTTTATAAACTATGAACAGTAAAAATCACTATTCATCTTAGATACTTTTTAGAAAATACATTAGTTAGATAAAACTTTTAATTACGAAGACGTGCTCGAAAGAATCACTAAATTCGGAGTTAAAACGAATAAGATACGACTTTTACGAGTTTACGATAATTAAATTTATAAAAGTGCATGACCAGTAAAAAGTACCGTTCGCCAGAGGGTTGAAAATATGAAAATGTAGTATTTTGATAACTCTTCTTAATACGAAAGCGTGGACGTAAAGTACGTAGGAAACTGGCTTAAAACGCGAAAGTTACGACATTTTTACTAAAGTGATATTTATAAACATGTTAACTTTATAAATATTATTTCACAAATACAAATAGATGGTGATGTAGCTATATAAAATATTATACGGTATTAGTTATTCAAAGTACTTAGTACTCATACGACCTATAATTAATTAGATTGCATTCAGGCGTATTCGTGATGCATTTTCAGTTTGTGAGTTACATTGTCGATATACTCACTCAAGGTGAGTTTATAGCCCCACGTTTTACTTGTTGTACATATACTTTACAACTTTTGGGGTGAGAACATGCTTGTTACCAATTTCATTTACATGATTGGTTTGAATTCATTACATGTGCATTTACAATTCGTTTTACAAACTGTTCTACATGCTCAATTACTTATTCTGGGACGAAATACATTGCTTGTTTCACTTTATTTTTAAAAACAAGGACAATACCTTACTTTTACCCAAATGATTACGGGTTAGCTTTAGCGATTGAACTGTTAACTACAAGGTGGTAGGCGCCAGTGTTATAAAACAGATCTATTGGGGTGTGACAATCCCCGTTCGGGTGACTAGCTATTACTGGACAAACGAACATTATACCATGTCGGAGTACGGAACTATACATACATGAGCGTGAACTTTTACCGTGCCTTGAATAAAGTGGCATACACCCAAGTCTGAGCCGTAGTTTCATGAACTTAGAGTAATCGTAATCATTATTTTATACACACGTGAATATTTACATTGCCTTGAATAAAGTGGCAACACATACTTTGGACGATGGTGGTCCAACTATACTTAACTTTTTGTGACTATTGTATGGGATAAAATAATCATACACATCTTTGATTTCCAACATTCATACATATATTTTGGTGAACATTTAAGGATTGAAACGGTAATACATACTTTACAAAACTTTGGTTCAACATTTATACTTAAACAAACCTATGAACTCACCAACTTTATGTTGACACTTTTAAGCATGTTTTTCTCAGGTGAATTAGATGCTTGGCTTAATTGATGTGCATTGGAGTCTAAAATTTACAAGACTACATTCATGGATTTCTACAAACAAATCTCGTTGTATTATTTCAGTCTTACATTATTGGTGCAAACTTTGGGACCAACTTTATATCAAATTCAGATTTTGGCTAAATCAACGAGATTACTTTTCAAACGACTCATTTAGAGGTCGTTCTAAACATATTCCGCTGCGACCTATTTTTGGGGGTGTTATAGATTGGTAATCAGAGCCAAGGTTATAGAGAACTAGGTTGCATTTTACCTAGACTATAACCGTTTTACAAACATTGCATCATACAAAAGGGTTTTAACGGGACATACATACACTGTTTGTTGCATTAGTTGGTCATACTAGATGCTTACATGATTCATATACGTGTTCATATTATAGTACGTATATTACTATGAGGGTCTTACATATATATATGCATAGATGTGTTTACATTCTTTCACACATACTCTACAATTATTTATATAAGGGTTATTTATATAAATACTGGAACATTTCTTTAGGCAAGGTAGTACTATAAGCTCGTAGGTCCTAAACATTATCAAACATTACTTTACCTTACACGATACCATCATTCATTTATGCCATGAGGCATTTCATTTCGCCATGTCACGTATCCATTCATGCAATGAGTGCATATTCATTTTTACCATACACCATCTTACATCACGTTTATCATCCATACTGCACGCATCTTGCATGGTTTCATATAAAGACGACTTATATAAACTTTTGCTCGTGCAGGTTATGGATGCACCCACTATTCCCGTCTCTGCTGATTCCTCTGAGGGAAATTTTGAAGATGCGATTGACATTGGTGCGGATGTTGTCCACCCAGTACCTATCGCTGCAGTTGCTTTTCCTGCAGTGACTATTGTTACGACACTATCCCGTCATGAGGAGGCTATTCGAGGCATTCATGAGCATTTGCAAGGGGTGCCCATCGAGGAGGAGATGAGTACTTTGAGGTTCAGGATGGGTATGGCCGAGGCAGAGAATGCTTCTCTGCGTGGTAAGATTAAAACCATGGAGGCTATCCAGACGGTTACTCGTAGACAGGAGAGAAAGGCTCGTATAGAGATGGGGCAACAGTTGGCTTTAGTTTAGGAGTCACAGCGACAGGACCGAGAGAACTTCAGGAAGCTCTAGGAGTTAGACACCAGTCAGCTCGAACGTCACCCATAGATTCCTTGTTTTAGGAATTTTGTATTATCTCGTATTGGAAGTTGTAGTATCAAGAAAACCATGTAGGACTTTAGAGGGAAAACAATGAAACCCACTATCTATCAAATCATCGTATTATGAAAATTTTGCAAATTTTTCTTTAATTGCCTAATCATTTATGCAAGTCACTCTCATAAATATCATGAAATCATAACGCTATTTTGACAAAAATGAGCAATGCATCGTTAGTTCTCAATTATACATGGCCTGATCAACTATGTATAATTCAGGAAGGACCATGCCCATGCTGAGAGTAGTCACCCTAAAATTTTTTGTCAAGAAAATAATTTTCTATTTATATCAAAGTTGTGTGCGCATTCATAGAACGTATTTATCACGAGGAACACAACTAATAATCATGATAACTAAGTAAACTCTTACACCATCTTACAATAAAGTCGACATCATCTTACACCAAATCATAAGCCAAAAAGGCTAAGACGTATCATTAGTCACCCTAGGACAACCGGCCAGCAAGTTAAACGTCATCAAGGTATTGAGACCCGTACCAATGAAATTCTACATTAAGATAGCAGATTGACTTAGCACGTATTAGGAGGATTAAGACGAGCATTTACACCTCTTCATCAACACTATTTCGGAGGGAAACTCGAACTGAATTGCGGGACGCAATTCTTTCAACACGGGGAGACTGTAACAACTCACATTTTCATACCTTTTTACATCAATGAACATCCAATTATTTATTTTAAGGTTTTATGCGTTCACTTTAAATTTCAAACGTTTAGCTAAATTGCGTAAACTAAAAATCAAAATTCAACGTAAACGGACATCAAACAATTAAAAGTTTACGTCAAACAAGTGTTATATAATTATTTGGAGGATAATTATTCACTTTCCATATTTTATTTTTATTGGTCACGTAAAGTGTTTACGTTTTGTGATAAAATACATTTAGGCATTCACGGAACCTCCAAAACTTATCTACGCTTCAACAAATACCCATTTTTATACCTAATACTCAAAGTTTTATAAAACTACTCCCACAATTATTATTATAGCCGAACTTATACATAAGAGAAACCAACTAGAACATACACTTTACAAGTATTTACTTCTACACTTAACCTATACATCTTAATACTTCAAGTATCACTAGAATTTCACCATAAAAAATCAAAGACTCATCTAGATATGTCCCTTCCCTAATTTTCATGTATATTGCTCTCCTAGGGGACCAAGAGCATATAAAATCTTTGCCAAAGTCTTATACAACCTAGGGCTTATTATGACTAACACATGACTAGTGTTTTTGACCATCTTTTCTCCTTAATTCCCTCCCCAATGTTTCCACTAGTCTTGACCGCTCCCTAATAGTGTTGTTGACTAGCCTTTGTAGTATAAATACATGCATAACTTGTAGAAAACTCATACACTCATTCCTTACTAGAAAACTTCATAATCTCTCTTGTTTCCTTCTCCCTAGCCACGGCTTGAAGCAAACACATAGACACAATCCATACAATTTTATTTACCACATATTAAAGTGATCTAACATCATATCTAAGGTATTACAAGAAGGTTTGAAGGTTTGGATTAACATTTACAAGGGTTAATTAAGAAAGGTTTAAGCTTAAGGTTTTCTTTGGAATTAGGGTTTTCTAAGTATTGGAAGCTTGGGTTTAATATCTAATCTAGGGTTTAGATCTTGTTTTTCATCATCCTACTTCATATTAAGGTTATCTAAAACTCTTAAACTCTTTACAATATTATTAACATGTAAAATGGATTTTTACATTTGTTTATGGTTTGATAAACTTTGTCATATGTTATATTAATGTTGAGAACATGTTATAATGAAAGTATAAGTATTATACAACTGTTGGTTTATCTATAAAAAGTATATATAAACTAGTTACTTAAAAGTTTACTTATTAAGGTTTACAAGTAAAAAAAATATGAGGACTTGTACTCTTGGACAAATGATGGACTAAAGACCTTAATTATGCTAAAAACTTATTTACTAAGCTAAAAACATATAAAAACAACTTTTATAAACATTTTAAGCAAAAGATCAAAACCTACTGTTTTAATTCGAAATTTAAAGGTATCATTTTATGTTTTTTTTAAATACTACACGTCATGACGATCATAGGCATGTAGAGAACTCGAAAATCCGAGCTATAACGAAGAAGATACGCCATTTGCAAGTTTACGATAAATAAAAGCTTTTATAAAAACAATTTTATAAAAACTTATTATTTTCTAATTCTGATAAAATTATATAATTATTTATCATAAAAAGTACATATTTTTAAAATTCCAAAATATTAAGAATCATAATTTTTCGATCAATAACGAAGGAGTTATGGATTTTTCATGTTTACGATAATTAAAGTTTATAAAAATAATTTTATAAACTATGAACAGTAAAAATCATTATTCATCTTAGATACTTTTTGGAAAATACATTATTTAGATAAAACTTTTAATTACGAAGACGTGCTCGAAAGAATTACTAAATTCAGAGTTAAAACGAATAAGATATGACTTTTACGAGTTTACGATAATTAAATTTATAAAAGTGCATGAACAGTAAAAAGTACTGTTCACCAGAGGGTTGAAAATATGAAAATGTAGTATTTTGATAACTCTTCTTAATACGAAAGCGTGGACGTAAAGAACTTACGAAACGAGCTTAAAACGCGAAAGTTACGACATTTTTACTAAAGTGATATTTATAAACATGTTAACTTTATAAATATTATTTCACAAATACAAATAGATGGTGATGTAGCTATATAAAATATTATACGGTATTAGTTATTCAAAGTACTTAGTACTCATACGACCTATAATTAATTAGGTTGCATTCGGGCGTATTCGTGACGCATTTTCTGTTAGTGATTTGCATTATCGATTCACTCACTCAAGGTGAGTTTATAGCCCCACGTTTTACTTGTTTTACATATACTTTACAACTTTTGGGGTGAGAACATGCTTGTTACCAATTTCATTTACATGATTGGTTTGAATTCATTACATGTGCATTTACAATTCGTTTTACAAACTGGTCTACATGCTCAATTACTTATTTTAGAACGAAATACATTGCTTGTTTCACTTTATTTTTGAAAACAAGGACATTACCTTACTTTTACCAAAATGATTACGGGTTAGCTTAAGCGGATTGAACTGTTAACTACAAGTTGGTAGGCGCGAGTTTTATAAAATAGATCTATTGGGGGTGTGACAATCCCCGTTCGGGTGACTAGCTATCACTGGACAAACGAACGTTATACCATGTCGGAGTACGGAACTATACATACATGAGCGTGAACTTTTACCGTGCCTAAAATAAAGTGGCATACACCCAAGTCTGAGCCGTAGTTTCATGAACTTAGAGTAATCGTAATCATTGTTTTATACACAAGTGAATATTTACGTTGCCTTGAATAAAGTGGCAACACATACTTTGGATGATGGTGGTCCAACTATACTTAACTTTTTGTGACTATTGTATGGGATAAAATAATCATACACATCTTTGATTTCCAACATTCATACATACATTTTGGTGAACATTCAAGGATTGAAACTGTTATACATACTTTATAAAACTTTGGTTTAACATTTATACTTAAACAAACCTATGAACTCACCAACTTTATGTTGAAACTTTTAAGCATGTTTTTCTCAGGTGAATTAGATGCTTGGCTTAATTGATGTGCATTGGAGTCTAAACTTTACAAGACTACATTCATGGATTTCTATAAACAAATCTCGTTGTATTATTTCAGTCTTACATTATTGGTGCAAACTTTGGGACCAACGTTATATCAAATTCAGATTTTGGCTAAATCAACGAGATTACTTTTCAAATGACTCATTTAGAGGTCGGTCTCTTATATCTTGTGCAATGTACTAATGAAGTAGCACTCATGGACATTATTCTGCTGTGACCCAATTTGGGGGTGTTACAGATTGGTATTCCGAGCCAAGGTTATAGAGAACTAGGTTGCATATCTTACCTAGACTATAACCATTTTCAACGATCATATTTTTAAAAGATTTTTACAGGGCATACATACACTGTTTGTTGCATTAGTTGGTCATACTAAATGCTTACTTGATTCATATACGTGTTCATATTATAGTACGTATATTACTATGAGGGTCTTACATATATATATATATATATATATATATATACGTAGATGTGTTTACATTCTTTCACACATACCCTACAATTATTTATATAAGGGTTAATTTTATAAATACGGGAACATTTCTTTAGGAAAGGTAGTACTATAAGCTCGTAGGTCCTAAACATTATCCAACATTACTTTACCTTACACGATACCATCATTCATTTATACCATGAGGCATTTCATTTCGCCATGTCACGTATCCATTCATGCAATGAGTGCATATTCATTTTTACCATACACCATCTTACATAACGTTTATCATCCATATTGCACGCATCTTGCATGGTTTCATATAAAGATGACTTATATAAACTTTTGCTCGTGTAGGTTATGGATGCACCCACTATTCCCGTCTCTGCTGATTCCTCTGAGGGAAATTTTGAAGATGCGATTGACATTGGTGCGGATGTTGTCCACCCAGTACCTATCGCTGCAGTTGCTTTT
>BQNB010048532.1:3017-27009 GCA_026074375.1 Tanacetum coccineum
TTTTCAAATTTTCTTCCTTAATATTACGGTCAGTGATAACTATTCTTAATTGTTCATCAATCTTTTGTTCTCTTTCTGTTAATTCAAACTTGGCCCGTCTTTCATACAGTTCAACTTGTTCCTTATATGTTGCAAGTTCAACAGTCAATGATTTATCAACCACATTGTTTTGTGTTGTCACAGAGACACATTAGGTAGACTGTTCATGCATATCATTTAATATCATCATGTATGCATCAGTTGGTATAGAAGATACATTACTTTATACAACTGGCACTGCGTTGTCCTTTACATACTGATCATACAGAATCATATTACTATCACTCGTATAATCATCATGTGATTCAACAACATAGTTTGGTTGTACTTCGTCATGCATCTCGTGTACTTCATGATGTTCACAAACAGCATCCTGATAGTTGTCATGATCTGGTACCTCAGATAGAATGTCCGAATCATATGACGGACTGGCTTCATCATAAACAGGATCTGCGGATGAGAGATTTGCCATGAACATAGTCTGTGCAGTAGGAGCCTCATCAACATCAGAGTCAAATGCATCACAATCATCATCATGAAACATATTATCCACACTGAGTGCTAAATCTTGAACTTGTGGCTCATCCACATCTTCATCAACTTCATTATCTTGACCACTATAATAAACAACAACTGCTCTTCATCCAACTCTACTCCATTTTCTTAAGCTTACATCAGCAACATCTTTTCCTTGAAGTAGTCAGAGTTTTGTGGTCATTTAGGTTGATTGCAGTTTCTTGCTATATAACCAATCCCATTGCAGTTGTAACACTTGATTGGCTTTCCTTGCCTAGCATTTGCATTACCAGCTCTGTTCTGAGCTCCCCCATTTCTTGTTGCCATTCTGCACTGTGGCTTGATTCCGTTTGTTGGAGGAGGTTCTCAATTGATTGTTGGTTTGAGGAAATTGTGTTTTGTATTGTTGGGCAAGAAGGGCAACTTGTTTAGTTAAATTTTCAAGCACTTCATTATCTATAGAAAAACCTATATCAAGTTATGTGTTATCAGCAAATTGAGGTTGCCATGACTCAAAATCAGTCCTGTCAAGCATGGAAGGACGGGTATCGGAACTGGCCGCTTGGATATCTTCTGGCTGATTAGACATTTTAACTGATTGTGAAATGATATGATTGGATCAATAAATGATTAGTGAACGTATGTTGAAAGTGGTGATGTTTGTTTAAGTGTTTTGATGTTTTAGTTTGTTACGTTCGAAGATTGAAAAATAGTCTAAGTGTCAAAAATAGTCCAAGTGTCCAAAACAGTGTCTCAAACCGCTATGAAGTTGAAACAAACAGCTACACTCAAACCGCTATGAAGAAAAACACCAAACCGCTACCAAGAATAAAATTGGCCAGAGGTTTGTTTCCCAAATCTCTATGAGAAATTGTCTTTAAAAACCTGTAACAAACCGCTACGAATGGTAAACCGCTATGAATGGTAAACCGCTACGAAGACAAACTGTCAAACCGCTACTAAGAAATGAAATGGGCAGAGGTTTGTTTCCCAAATCGCTATGAGAAAGTGTCTTCAAAAACCTGTAAACCAAACCGCTATAACAGTGTACCAAACCGCTATAACAGTGTACCAAACTGCTATAACAGTGTACCAAACCTCTATAACAGTACAATGTACCAAACCGCTATAACAGTGTACCAAACCGCTATACTACATGACAAACCGCTAGTACAGTGTACCAAACCTCTATAACAGTGTACCAAACCGCTATACTACACGACAAACCGCTAGTACAGTGTACGACTCTGACAAACCTCTAGTACAGTGTACGAAACCGCTATAATAGTGTACCAAACCTCTATAACAGTGTACCAAACCTCTACGAAGAACTTTGAACCTTTTCACCAAAAAACACCTAAAATTTTCCTTTTTAAACGTTTTTGCTTGGTTTCTTTTGCACAACTAAGTCCTAGAAGGTTATAACAACTAGAAAAACATCAACTTTAACACATCTAACATCAAAATCGATGAAACCCAAGAACAAGAGCAATAACCTTCTAAAACCCAAACTTTGATCTAAACCAACCAAGAAAACGCACACACAAATGATCTAATCACTCCATGGGCTCTGATACCAATTGTAGGATATTGGAAACCATAACACAATGGAAGATAGATAGATTAGCCAAATCTAGAGAGAGAAAGTGAGAGAAAAGCTTTCTAGTGAGAGAAAGTGTAACATGTAAAATGAAAATGACTAACCACCTCTTCCATGGCATAGAAGAGGCTTATATATTGTGTTACAAACCAGCCTAAAGGCCTTGGTAGTGGGCTTACACGTTGGGTTTAATACCCGGCCCATTACCGAATGTTATACATTAAACGCTTAACTACGAGCTACAATAAACAGGAAGATACATGGGGTGACCGAGTCTTTTTCTAATATCTTACAAACTCCCCCTAAGGGAGGTCACCCGAGAAAATACTAAATTAAGCTCAACAATCTTCTGATTGATCTTGTGTTTGGCTCGTAGTCTTTGATTCTTCATGTGATATCTTGTACTTTGAGGTAGTGATCTTTATCTTGTGGCTTGTGATTGTACTTGATATGTGATCTTGAGATTCTTTGAGATCATCAGCCAAATCTAATCTCTGATCATCAGCTTGTGGTCTTTCGCCGTCATGTGATCTTGTGTCTTGCGGACTGACATGCTCATACCTTTCTTGATCTTGAAAACTTGAATGCTTTGTTCTTGAAGTTCTTTATCTTTAATACTTGGCCACTTCCAGAGGGACGCGTAATATCAGAGTTGCGAAAGCTTAGAAACATATGCTAAACTTTCATGATTTCTTTGAATGTGTCGGTCAAGTATGAGCATGCGGTAATGAACTTGTCTCTTCCGGAACAGGATGACACCATCTCCATCTTTATATGAGCCTGTAATAAAACAGTTAGCAATAAAGAGAAAAATTGGTTTGAAAAACCAGTCGACGTGTTACTTAGTGAAAGTATTTTTGTAACACATCGAGAGTTTTAAGCTTTTATTAAAGTTTATTAACCGTCAATTAATATACTGGAACAAGTTTAATTCTTGTAGAATCACACCATCGTTTCTTTCCAGTTAACACAAGTTTGATCCATTTAGGATCTCACAAGTCACCTACCAAGAGCTTGTTTGATGTTGGCTCTAGCAGGATTTCCATATTCACTGTGATACTTAAGTATCACTCGGATGCTCTGGCAATACCCACAAGATAATGCATATGACTCTTATGATAAACCTTTTTTTCACATTGTATAAGAACAAGCATTAGGAATAGTTTCCCTAATGAGATTAGTGATGATCTCTTGGCTCTGAGACACAATATAGCTTTTGGTTTTTAGTGATTGGAGGCTAAGTAGCGACTGCACCTTTTCAATATCAACTAACTCAGAGTGAGAAAGTCAATAGATAACATGTTTAGTCTCTGTGAGAAATGAAACAAAAATCTTTTGAGAGATTTTGAGTGGCTAGGGAGGGTTATACATTGCATCACTAGGTCCATGATGTCAGTCTTCAATGTCCATTAAAACACCATGGTTATTCTGACAATCAATGTATTGACTCGGGTTTCTACCTAAGTGTAATTGGAGGCTCTTTCTTACACACCCTTTATCCTTACATTTCTTTTTCATTCTTCAACCCCTTTAGTGCTTATCGAGACTTCATGACTAGTACCTTGTTGGGTTTGTTTCAATATTAGCTCCATCTCAGTCGGCACTATTCCCTTTTCTCACTTTTACTCCTTTTTTTATGTCATACCTAAGGACTTCTAACACTAACTATGGATTGCCCTAGGAGATCCCTCCAGTTCTAGCTGGATCATTGGGAACTAATACCTAACTTACAACCTTTAACTCTATAAAATTTAAATACATGTCAGTCCTTTTTGTTACATTTCACCTTGCCATATATCCAATTAAAAAACTCAATCAGAGTACTTGTGACTATAATATCAAAGCTTTTAGTACCTCGATTATTTTTGAATTTTCAGAAACGCTTTCCCTCAACATGTGCATCGATTAACCGAAAATGTTTAGCACAAGGAGGATGGAGTACACACATGAGTCCACAAAATCACATTTTTATCAGTTTTCATATTTTTAAAATCACATTTTTTCCTCCCCTTAATTAAAAAATTTTGAAACCTTTGATATTTTAGGATAGCAATGGATTCGAATATGTTAGAAAACTATGAGAGAAAAAATGTGCTGATTATTCACAATCGAAATGAGGAACATATAATTCTCCCCTTAAGCTAGAGGGTATCCGTGTGATTGATGAGTATAAAGTAACACATTTTGAAAGATTTTGAGTTTGACGAAAACTCTTTTGAAAAACTTTTACTGTGTCACAGAACAACGAAGAATACACTACATACATATTAATAAAGTAAAGATATATTATATAAAAATAATGATGAAATTGACCTGAGTTAATCATAATGATTAGATCCTTCAGTTCTCTGAATTAGTCTATATCAGTCATCTCCTTAGGTCGTCCCACCAACAAACTTTCGAGATTCTCATTGACTTCTTTCCAGTCAAGAGGTCGCAAACACATTTAAACTTGAGCTTGTGTTGGTGGTGTTGTTGAGTGGTTGATGTTTTCTATCATAACCATTGAGGTAACCGTGTCCAAAAGTGGAGTTCTTAGACAGTTGGGTCCTCTTGATGAATGGACATCCCCCATTGATTGAGTCTCGAGTTAGCAATGTCAGAAGTTAAACTGGTTTGTCATATTTTCTGCTTATTTCTCTGCAACTTATGCATCAGTTTTGTATTCTCAGCTTTGTTTTCCTCATCATTGAAGACATCTTGAACTTCATTATCAGATTAAGAAAGTAAGCCGCTTGAGCTATCAGAATTGTCCTTTGGCTCATCGAGAACCTCTGGAATAATACTATATCCTTCACTTGAACCTTTGGAAAGTTGTTGAATTTTATGGTCAAGCAAGCCTCTTCTTCTTTTAGAAGCTTCCACAGCTTCCCCCCGAATCAGCAATCCTTTCTTAAATAGATTCAAAGCTTTCTTGCAAGCCGCATTAAGAAGACTTGATGTGTAAAGCCCGAATATCCGAAGTACACAATTAATTCAAAATCGTAACACCAAAGTTAATTAAGTCCTGGATGTCTGAATTTCTCCTTATATGATAGTGATGATATAAATTAAAACACCGAAGTCAACTAAGTCCCGAATGTCATAATTATACCCTCTAAATAGCCAAAATGATAACACCTAAGGCGACTAAGTCCCGAATGTACACATTTCTTCTTTCAAGATACTAACTATCTACTCCTTCGAAAATAAGCTTAGTGGTGAACTGATTGGGGAAATATTAATCGAATCAGAAACAAATCTTCAACTTCAAGGCTTCTAAAACTACATAATTATTTCCAAACAAACCTAAGCCTTTTAAAACTATAAGGTGTTGGGAAAATTGATCGAATGTAGTTTTAAGCCTAAGCCACTAATCTTGAAATTATATTTAAGCCCCTAAAGTTACTAACTTATGACAACTGAAGCCCTTGAAGTTAAAATTAAATAAACTCCCCCTCAGATTATTATCCGTTAAGTTAAAAAAAATTCCATATAATTACCATGACATGTTGAAGATAATTTGAAAAACACTTTCTCCCCCTCAAGCAAAGTCCGGTATTCTATTTAAAGATCTATGTAAGTTGAGTTGTCGAGTGGTCGAAATTTCTCTGAAAAAATCGGTGGTAATTCAAAACTGATTTTGATTTGATTAGAACACTTTTCAAATGGTTAACCCGAACATGATTTATAAAATCAATAATTTTGAGAAAAATCGTTCGGGTTATAAAACTTATACCAATGGCAACCTAGGTCCTTCTAGTTGCAAGTTAAAAGGAGCAAGTTCGTAATTTCCATATGTTGCATTCTAAATCCTAAAGGTTAAAACACATAACATCTAAAGCCTAAATGAGTTAAAATTAATTAACTCTCCTTTAAATCATGATAATTTATTGTCAAACCTTGATTAGCACATTTCTCCCTCTCAAATAATGTCCCGATTTCTATTTAAAGAGTTATAGACATTGTTTGAGTGATAGAAAATTATTTTAAAAAACCCCTCTCCATCTTTGTTCTGATAAGGCTGAGATGACTGATTTAGATTTTGAAAGACAACACCTTTTTCACCATGGTTAACACAAATGATTCTTGAAGAATCAACTGAAGAAAAATAAATTTGGTTAAAAAAGAAGACCTTCCGCTCTCTATATGAAGAAATAACGCACCTGAAACGTACCATTTTTATATTAAATTTCCTATGATGCATGGATATAAGTAATCCATGCCCCTGGAAAAATTAATTAACCTGTTAAGAACGGCTGTCTTTTTTTTGCTACATGCTTTTCTCATATTGAAAAAGCGAGTGCAGTTTTTGAAATAATTACAAGCATGAAGACATGTTTAAAAAAATTTGAACTTCTGCTCGAACTTATTTAAGGACCCCGTGTCATTATTGAACGACATTTTAGGTCTGGAAATATTTATCGATTTACAGAGACATGTCTTTAAAAAAATATTTTTGGTTATTTTCTATTTTTCTGATTTTTTATTATATTTTTGTGTATATAAATAGATACAATATATACATTGGGATACATAAGGCGATTTCCCCCGTCATATGTTTTGAGCACCTGATCCAAATGCCACATGACGACTCTACCGACCTGTATTTGAAAACAGACTAATACGGAGAGTGTGGAATGTTGGATCCCCAATTTTCTGTTGGGGTCCTGTTGGTTAGCACACATAGTAAGTTTCACAGAATCATCAATTGACTGTGGCACAGCTGTAATGGGAGTGACAGTGGAAATTGCCTTTTCCTGCTTGTTTTTACGCTGGTACCTAGTTAATGGTTTCTGAGAATGTTACTAAAATCTCACAGTTACAAATTTCACTAGTACTAAAACGTTTTCAGGATTGTTTTAAACTGCCACTAAACTTCGATTTAGTAAACCTAATTTAAAGGGCACTGTTCTTCTAAAGTGAATTTACCCCCCAGTAGGACTTGCCACCGATAACCAACCATTGGTAAACAAATTACCCGTTGCCTGCCAGACTTGCTGAACCTGCTTAACTCTCCAAACCTTTTTGACAGGGGGTTTCTTAACAAACTTCACAGATTTCACAACACATTTATCATGATTAAAAGACATTAAGCATTTGTTACAAGTTTTGCAAACAAAATTCGAATTCGAATTAATTATAGTACACTTATAGCTAATACTAGAATCACATATTCTTTCGTTTCACACTAGACTAATTATTCCTAAGGTCTTCTACTTTCTTCGTGTCACTCTTAGCTGGCAAGGTCCTATGTTTCTTTGTATTGCTCCAAGGCTTTGACCCGCTAGCTGCAGTGACACCATTTACTTCAGTAGAAGGAATCACAGGTTCTTTAGTCTTGTTTATTTTATGTTGCTCTACGTGTGTTTGGTGGGTGGTTTGGTATGAAGTTTCACATGTTCCACAAAAGTAACTTGATTTTCCTATTTAAAGGGCAGTAGCAATCATTTTATCTCTTTTTTATTGAACTTCTATTTGACAAGTGCCAATTACATATTCTAACAATTCCTGAGAGTGTTTGGTGTAAAAGCAGGCAGATGCAAGTGAGCTATCTAATGGTTTTTCAACCCTAGCCTCTTCTACAATCTCGCGCAGTGTTGCTACACTTTCCTTAAGGTGTTTGAGATAATCTAGATGAACCTCCGTATTGTTTCTATTGCAAAAAGAGTGGGAAATGGGTTTTTCACACATGAATTAACATACATACCATGAGCTAGTAACTTTGGTTTTTATCAGATGCATAGTGACCCATTTCTTTTATCCTTTTATCTGAGCCTTTAGGGTTTCTCAATTTAGTAAACAAAGAAGTTTCTTTTATAGGTTGTAAACTCGCGTTTAGCTGATGAATTCATACAATTCCTAGTAATGCTCTTAACTTCTTGTTTCTTCAACCCGAAAACGCTCATTTAGCATCGTGATGGCATTGACTTTTTGCATTTAAAATCTTTGTTCTGAGAATCTACTAAGGCCTTAAGGTCAAGCATGGGGTCCTGCCTCAAACTATGTTTCTTATTGTAAGCGAGTTAATTTTCGCTTTCACTTCTTAATTGTAATTCCCCTTTCTAGAATTGTTTCTTTTAGGTTTCCGATTAAAAACTGACTCAAATGCAGGAGCATCCGAAGATGTCACTGATTTTTTGTTTCCAAAACGTTCCTTAAGATGTTGATACTTCAATTGCAAATTTAAGTGTTCCACCTCAAGTTGGAAAAAAAATTTATCATCTCATCATGATCATCTTTTTGAATCTTTTGTGTCAAATTAGAATTTTTCCAGCTTCAATTCGGCTATATACTTTTTGTTGTGCAACAGTGTAACATCATGCATGTCAAAAATCCAAAAACAGTAAGCACATAAGCTTTTGCAGTATAAAATACATCTGTGGACAAGTATTCGCAATTAGTTCTCATTCTCAATGAGAAGATTTTTCTTCCTTCAATTTCGTATCGCACTTCTTATCTACACTTTTGGGTCCACCCGGCCTCCATTTATAAAAAACTTCTTTCTTTCCTTAATTTCGTTGATGAGAGATTTTGAATTCCCTTAATATGTTCTTTGATTGTTTTGAAAAATGGGATTAACCTCATGAGATAGACATGTTTTTTGTTTTGTTCAAAACCCCTTTCCCCTTCAGTGAACCCGTTTGGTGTAATTCTCTTTTTACAGGTTTTTCAATTCTAAAAAATTATATAAGTGCAAAAAATTTAATTTTCACTTGACTTTTTGTTGGAAGCACCCTGGGGACAAGCGTTGCAGGTGTATTTGGAGGATACCCGTCAACAGCTTTGATTAGTCTGAAGTGGGGTCTGCACTTTGAGAGTTTTCTGCTATTCATCTTGAGAGATCCTTGCACTAAAAATAGAGTCAAGGGGTCAATTGTTTCTGTGGTGTGAAGGTCGCTAAATAATTCTCTTTCAAGTAATCATGTGGTGCAATCTTAACCTTCTTTTTCACACACACTCCGTCTTTCATTTTTTCATTCATTTGCTTTCTAGTAGTCTCAGCTAGTCCGAATAAGGGTGTCCTCCTGAGTCAGGAACTAAGACACGGGCATGGTTGGGATTGACAATCTACTGACCACTATATAGAGCAGGTTGAACTTGCTTTGCTTTGAACAAATAAAAGGGATTCTTATAGCCTATTGCTACCTTCCTCTGTTCATCATAATGAGGTTTAGGTTTACATAACTTGTGAACTGTTTGAAGAGACTGATCTTGTTTGAATAATTTATCCTTAACCTTTTCTTTTAAAGCTTTCATATCTAAAAATCTTTCTTATCAGCAAGATATTTATTTCATTCTTTTTAAGATCATTACAAAGACTAATTCTCTACCATTGACGTTGTTATGATTAATGGTAGTGTGAAGTTGCATTTTTTACAATTGAGTTCTCTTTCAATTTTCTTTCTTAATATAACGGTCATGATAACTATTCGCATAACTGTTCATCAATCTTTTGTTTCTCTTTTCTTAATTCAAACTTGGCCCGTCTTTCATAAAGTTTCAACATGTTCCTTATATGATGCAAAGTTCAACATCATGATTTTATCAACCAATTGTTTGTGTTGTCACAAACACATTAGGTAGACTGTTCATGCATAACATTAATATCATCATGTATGCATCAGTTGGTATAGAAGATACATTACTTTATACAACTGGCACTGCGTTGTCCTTTACATACTGATCATATACAGAATCATATTACTACTATCCTCCCACTTGACATTAACCCCAACCTCGCAACAAATCCCATCCTCCCCCCCTCAAAAATCTCCCCCCCCCCCCACAAGTCCAACAATTCATCCCCCACCAATCCTCCCCCCGCCTCCCCTCCTCCCTCCCCCCCCTCCCACCCCACCACACCATCGATAATCTCATGTGATTCAACAACATAGTTTGGTTGTACTATACGTCATTGGGGCATCTCGTGAACTCATGATGTTCACAAACAGCATCCTGATAGTTGTCATGATCTGGTACCTCAGATAGAATGTCCGAATCATATGATGGACTGGCTTCATCATAAACAGGATCTGCGGATGAGAGATTTGCCATGAACATAGTCTGTGCAGTAGGAGCCTCATCCACATCAGAGTAAAATGCATCACAATCATCATCATGAAACACATTATCCACACTGAGTGCTAAATCTTGAACTTGTGGCTCATCCACATCTTCATCAACTGCATTATCTTGACCACTACAATAAACAGCAACTGCTCTTCATCCAACTCTACTCCATTTTCTTAAGCTTGCATCAGCAACATCTTTTCCTTGAAGTAGTCAGAGTTTTGTGGTCGTTTAGGTTGATTGCAGTTTCTTGCTGTATGACCAATCCCATTGCAGTTGTAACACTTGATTGGCTTTCCTTGCCTAACATTTGCATTACCAGCTCTGTTCCGAGCTCCCCCATTTCTTGTAACAATATCACCCATAGCATTATTTCCTTGAACCCTGTTTTGTCGCCCCTGAACATTCTGAACCATAACTCTGTCATTCTGCACTGTGGCTTGATTCCGTGTGTTGGAGGAGGTTCTCAATTAATTGTTGGTTTGAGGAAATTGTGTTTTGTATTGTTGGGCAAGAAGGGCAACTTGTTTAGTTAAATTTTCAAGCACTTCATTATCTATAGAAAAACCTATATCAAGTTATGTGTTATCAGCAAATTGAGTTGCATGAACTCAAAAATCTTCCTAGTCAATGCAATGGAAGACGGGTATACCGGAACTGGGCCGCTTGGAAACTTCCTGAGCTGATGAGACATTTTAACTGATTAGTGAAATGATATTGATGGATCAATAAATATTAGTGAACGTATGTTGGAAGTGTTATGTTGTTTAAGTGTTTTGATGTTTTAGTTTGTTACGTTCGAAGATTGAAAAATAGTCTAAGTGTCAAAAATAGTCCAAGTGTCCAAAACAGTGTCTCAAACCGCTATGAAGTTGAAACAAACCACTACACTCAAACCGCTATGAAGAAGAACACCAAACCGTCAAACCAAGAATAAAATTGGCCAGAGGTTTGTTTCCCAAATCACTATGAGAAATTGTCTTTAAAAACCTGTAACAAACCGCTATCGATATGGTAAACCGCTATGATGGTAAAAACCGCTACGAAGACAAACTGTCAAACCGCTACTAAGAAATGAAATGGGCAGAGGTTTGTTTCCCAAATCGCTATGAGAAATTGTCTTCAAAAACCTGTAAACCAAACCGCTATAACAGTGTACCAAACCGCTATAACAGTGTACCAAACTGCTATAACAGTGTACCAAACCTCTATAACAGTACAATGTACCAAACCGCTATAACAGTGTACCAAACCGCTTATATACTACATGACAAAAAACCCTTACAGTGTACCGAAACCTCTATTCTGTGTACAGAACCGCTATACTACAACACGGCAAAACTCGCGAGTACATGTGTAAACACTGACAAACCTCTAGTACAGGTACGAAACCAGCTATAATTATGTACGCAAACCTCTAATAAACAGTGTAGGTACCAAACCTCTAATCTCTCGAAGAACTTTGAACCTTTTTCACCACCAAAAAACACCTAGAATTTTCCTTTTTAAACGTTTTTTGCTTGGTTTTCTTTTGCACAACTAAGTCTAGAAGGTTATAACAAACTAGAAAAACATCAACTTTAGACACATCTAACATCAAATCGATGAAACCAAAAACAAGACAATAACCATCTAAAACCCAAACTTTGACTATACCAACCAAAAAAACCACGAACAAATGATCTAATCAACTCCATTGCTTCATGATACCAATTGTAGGATATTGGAAACCATAACACAATGGAAGATAGATAGATTAGCCAAATCTAGAGAGAGAAAGTGAGAGAAAAGCTTTCTAGTGAGAGAAAGTGTAACATGTAAAATGAAAATGACTAACCACCTCTTTCATGGCATGGAAGAGGCTTATATAGTGTGTTACAAACCGGCCTAAAGGCCCTTGTAAAGTGGGGCTTACAACGTTGAGGTTTAATACCCCCTATTACCAGAAGTTATACAGTAAACGCTTACTACGAGCTACAATAAACAGAAAATACACGGGTGAACCGAGTCTTTTTTCTAATAACTGACAATATATATGATATATATATATATATATATATATATATATATATATATATATATATATATATATATATATATAGAGAGAGAGAGAGAGAGAGAGACTTTTAATGTAGTTTTTATAACGAAAAGTGTGTAGCTTTTATAAAAACAAAAAGTGTATAGTTTTTATAAAACAAAAAGTGTGTAGTTTTTATAAAACAAAAGTGTATGTGTTAAATAAATGCATAAAAGTGATGAAAAAAATAAAAAGAGATGCTTTACTTACAAGAATGAAGAAAAGTGGATCAAAAAGATAACCCGAATCACTCTAAAAACAACCTGAATGAATCAACCAATACACCACTAGTATGAATATCAATCCAAATCTTGAAGATCAAAGAAATGAACACCCTTGGTGGGTTTGTTGTTGCATCCGAACCTAAGAGAAAGAGGAGAGGAAGAGAGAAATATTTTTTACTATGTGTTTTGTGCGTGTGAATGAAATGAAAAATGATAAGGGGGAATGAATATAAGGGACAAAGGGTGGCAGGCTTCTTAGATTCTAAGAAGTTTGTCTAGCCATGAAAAATATTTGTGTGGTGTTGTGTGGGTGTGGGGGCGGACAACCAAAAGAAAAGGGGAGGGGAATGAGCCTAGATATTTTGTAAAATTTGAATTTATCTATAATGCACTAATGTAAAAATATAAAGTTTAAATGCGGCAATGTATGAATGCAAACGAAACTTTTGCAGTTTTACGTAAACTCGTAAAATAAGTGTGCGCGACTTATAAAAATATTCACGCTACGAGCATAAGTTACTCGTAATGAGTAGACTGATAAAGTCTAAGGTCGGTACGTGCTCCATTTTCACAGTGCGCGGGAAAACTTCCTTGTTTTAGATTAAATTAAGTAGGAAAATTTTCATAGAAGAAATAATGCAGTTAATACCTAAAATATTAACCTGAAAATTGCCAATTGTCACATACGTCGTAGTTAAGACGACTTCAACAAATCTATAAATACCCACGACCTTAGCTCAGAAAAGGTACTTCTTCATTCCCAAATCCCAACTAGGGTTTTGAGAAAAAACCCACTCTCACCACAAAAGGTTGTAGAACAAAGAGAAGGAAAGATCAAGTTTGATTCAATCAATAGTCTACTTCGGTTTGCTTGTTTTGATATCATGAACTCGATACCTAAGCTTGTTTCATTTGTTATTCAGAATCCAAACATGAACTAGCACGTTTGTGCTATCTTTGTTATGATTAATATCTTTTCTCTTCTCTTATCGTCATTAATTTATTTTCTTGGATAATTTGTGTTGGGTGTTGAAAGATCCTAGCTTTCTTATTTAGGTTGTAAAATAAGGTTGTGTGAATACTAGGTAGTGATGCGGATTGTTGTAAACGCATAAGTTTTACAACCTTCCTAGGCTGAGTACCTAACCGTTGTAGTGTATTATAGGCAAGACTCGGGGGGTTATTATCGTTTTCTAGGAGAATAGTGAGGTGGGTTCGAATTGTACGTTACTAAGGCCTAAAGGTTGAGGAAAGAGTATTTTTGTATTTTTATATTTTTTAAAAAGCAAGTAAAAATATTAGGTTTTGAAGAGGGGGTTTTAAAATAAACTACTATGACAATTCGTCATTTCAGGTCATTTTACGACTCCATATATTCAATTATTTATTTTTAGACTTTTACGCGTTTACTTTTAATTTTTATTATTAAGTTAAATCGCGTAAACTAAAAATAAGCATTCAACGTAAACGGGCATCAAGCAAATAAAAGTTTACGTCAAGTAAGTGTTATATAAATATTAAGATGATAATTATTGACCTTTCACTTTTTATTTTATTCGTTACGTAAAACGTCTACGTAACGCAATAAAACTACATTTTTGCATGCATGCAAACTATAAACCCATCTATACTTCAACAAATACCCACAAATACACTAAATATCAAACCTTTATAAAACTTCCTCTTGTTCTTAACTATGGCCGATTACATCGAACACAAACACATACAACCCATTCAAATTAAATCAAAAACAACCCACTAACAACCTTAAACTATATTAACCTTTGTCCAATGGATCAAACCAAAGTAAAAGTGGGATAACCAAGCCACCAAATGCTCCATTCTTGTCTCCCCATGCTTGTGATTATCTCGGCGGATTTCAAGGAAAGAAAAAGACCAAAGTTATGCATGATTAAGCCCTTTCAAATCATTCTTACACAGAGTTATCTAATCTTACAACTTACCTTACTTGTTCTTACACCCTAGCCTTATAATATTACACAAACCATGCCCTAAAGGCCTCTCTAAAACTGAACCCCTTTGTATACATTCCATGGTTTTGATTCAAGTGGTATTTTACCAAGCTCTTACTATAAATACTAGCCAAAGTAACAAACTCTCACACTCTTATTTGCAAGCAAAAACTCAAAAATATTTCCTCTCTACCTTCCATATAAGCTATGGCAAGAAAATCAAACACAAAACATTTCATAGATTTTGATTTTACAAAGATACAAGTGTAAAAGGTTATTATTAGTGATATCTAAGGTAGTTTAAAGTGTTTTGGAAGATTGGTTGGTAATTTATAAAGGATTTATACAAGAAGAAAAGTAGGGTTTTTCAAGTGATAATTAGGGTTTTCTTGAAAGTATTTAGGTTAAATACTTGGGTTAGATTTTGTGTATCATGTTCATTCACTCTCTTGAGGTCTAAACATAACCCTAATCTTTTCTAATACTTCATTTACATGTTTATATATATTTGTTATATTGTTTTTCATCATCTAGGTTTATTTTATAAGTTTATAAAATAAAATGAGCTTGAACAAATTCGAATTTATATTTCCCATGATGATATGATGTTAACAATATGTTAAAATGCAAGAATATACTTTGTATAAGTATTGGTTAAATTATAGAATTAATTTATGAATTTATCTGTTAAAAGTTTATTTATAAAGTTTATAAATATATGAGTGTTGTGGATATTTTATTTAAACATAAAATAATGGACAATAATTAGATGACTAATAATATATGGAAGATGTGTTATTAAATAAATTAGAAGACTTGTAATAATTTATTTATGTTAAAGTTTATAAAATAAATTTTATAACCTTTATACACGGACTGTTTTAATATTCTGTTACAATTAAAAATCTTATAAATTCTGGAAGTATTTTATTATGATAGTACATTTCATAAGGAATCTAAGTATATAAAGAACTCGAAAAACAAAACTATAATGAAGAAGTTATGATTTTTGCAAGATTATGATAAAAAGTGTTTTTATAAAATCTGTAACAGTACATAATTTAATAAATTCTGTGATTATTTTATTTTGATAGGACATTTTAGGAGGATTCCGAATATATAAGGAACTCGAAAAACAAAGGTATAACGAAGAAGTTATGATATTACAAGATTACGATAATTAAATATGTAAAAGTGTTTTTATAAAAATAGTTTTATAAAAACTGCAACTGCTTCGAAACTGATAAAAATATATGGATATTTTTTTGTTATAGATTATCTCAATAGGAATCCGTGCATATAAGGAACATTAAAAACGAAGTTAAAACGAATGAGATATGATATTTACAAGATTACGATAATTAATATATAAAAAGTGTTTTATAAAAACTCTTTTATAAAAACTGCTACTGTTTCACAACAGTATGAATTCTATAAACATTTTTATATGTTAGATTATTTAATTACGAAGACGTGGATGTAAAGAACTATAAAAACAGAGCTAAAATGATGAAGTTATATATTTCTAAAGTTTTCAAAAAGTATATAAATACTTTTCAGCTTTATATAAAAGCTATAAAATGTATATAAAAACTGCAGAAAATGATAATGGTATTTTGAGTACCTTCGAGTCCGATTCGGCTAAAGTATAAAACTACAAAGTTATTCAAAACAACATTTTACTTAAACCTTTTGATTTTCGTAATTTTTGGATGTATAGATATTTAATTAGAAATTATAAAGACAAATATATTTTTATAAATATTATCTTATGAAACAATTAAACTATTTATATAATATCATTATATAACTAACAAAAATATTAAATCAAGTATTATTAACAAATAATCAAATATTTGACAAAGATAATATTTGTATATTTCAAATAAAAATACTTAGACATTTATTTAACAAATGCAATTTAAATATTGTTTCAAGTTTATAAATTAGACAAAGACATTTAGATGGTGATGTAACTCTATAAAAATATATTGATGTATTTATATTAAATACATGACACTCATACGACCTATACATATTTAAGTTGCATTCGGATTTGCCGAGACGATTTACACTATTTGATTTAGATAATCAAATCATTCACTAAGGTGAGTTCATGGCCCTATTTTATACAATTACAATGATTTATAACGTTTGAGGTGAGAAACATGCATTGTTTTACATTTGGACGTAAGTATACTTTTAAACAAGATTATGTGTTTGCCTAAATAGTGATAACCCACTGAGCCCATTATCATGAACTGTCAATTACTTGGTGTAAGCGCGAATGTTATAAATAGATCTATTCGGGATTGGCATCCCCGTTCGGGTGAGTAGCGCTCACTAGTTTCGGCGGTAACTAACGGACGTATACCATGTCGGATTTGGGATGTTACAGGTTGAACATGTACACGGGGCATTGTTAGCAATTTATATTGCAATTCATACATGGCGAGCTTCAGTGTCATGAGCTTAGGGAAACGTAATTACATTTTTGTAATATTGTATGTGTTACAGTAGCCATGCACTTTGAAATCTTGTTGTCATACTTTATATATTACTTAAACCTGTGAATTCACCAACTTTATGTTGACGTTTTAAAGCATGTTTTTCTCAGGTCATTAGGGTACAAGAAACAAGGATACATTGGTGATCATCATTTTGGAGTCACATTGCTATAAAGATTTGTGTGCATTACATTGTGGGGATATTTGTTATGTATTAAAATCTTTATATTTTTAAGAATGAACAAGTTAAGCTATGAGCTTTTGTAATTTGTTATGTATTAAAATCTTTACATTTTCAAGAATGAACAAGTTAAGCTATGAGCTTTTGTAACAAACAATTTTATTAAATCCAATGTATCATTTTCAAACGACTCATTTAGAGGTCGTTATCATATCCTGTGCTATTGATCTATGAAGTAACACTCCCGGACCCTTATTCTGCTACGACCCAATTTGGGGGTGTTACAGATTGGTATCTAGAGCCAAGGTTATAGAGAACCAGGTCAAATATTTTTACTTGGACTATAACCATTTACAAACATTGCATCATACAAAAGTTTTTCACGGGACATACATACACTGTTTGTTTGCATTAGTTGGTTATACTAGATGCTTACATGATTAATATACGTGTTTATATTATATTACGTATATTACTACTGGTCTTATATATACTCTTTTTGGGTTGTTATGGATTCAATCATATCTTTATCATCCATAGTTACCTACACGTCTGTTTATTCTGATTCTGAGCCATAGAGATTCCAGTGGGTATCCGATGATGAGCTAGAGGCACCTGAGGAGGCATCGTAGTCTCCAAGACAAGCACCACCATCGCCGGACTACGTGACTGGTCCTGAACACCCACTATTACCAGACTATGTGCCTGGTCTCGAGGAGCCAGAGCAGACACCGCTTTCACTAGAGTATGTTCCTAAGCCAGTATACCCAGAGTATCCAGCTCCGTCAGACGATGACATTCCGGTTGAGTATCAGCCCCTACCTATTGATGCTTCACCGACAGCCCTATCACCAGGCTACATTACTGACTCAGACTCTGAGGAGGATCCGGAGGATGACCCTGAGGAGGATCCTGCTGACTATCATGCCGATGGAGGAGACGAGGCGGAGGAGGAGGAGTCCTCCAGGGATGATGTTGATGACGAGGAGGAGGAGTCCTTCGGGGATGATGCTGATGATGAGGATAAGGAGGAGGCCTCTGAGGAGGAGGAGGATGATGACGAGGAGGAGGAGCATCTAGCTCCGGCCGACTCTTTTATCGTACCTATTGATGACCCTGTCCCCTCAGCTGAGGATACGGAGGCATTTGAGACAGACGAGTCTGCACCCACACCACCACCACCTAGACTTCGCAAGGCTAGGATATATGTCCAACCCCAGACACCGATGGCAGCATCTACTGAGGCACTCATCGCTGAGTATGCTTCTGCACCTACACCTTCATCACCACCACCATCTCCACTTACTCCACTATCATCTCTACTCCCCCATATTCCCTTACCACCATTACCTTTACCATCACCACCTACCCTTACTAGCCCTACCTATGCTGAGGCACCATTGGGCTACAGGGAAGCCATGATTCGGTCGAGAGCTGCATCACCACTACCATTACCTGCACCATCATCACCTTTACTATTACATGCTACTGACTGTAGGGAGGATGTTCCTAAGGCTGATGTGTGATCCGCTCTGACTACACCTTAAAATATATATAATATAATAAAATATCAAATATATAGTAAGAATAGTCTAAAAGCAGAGTCAATGATACCGAGAAGTAGTATAGAATGTTCCCGGGTCGTAAATCCCCAACGAGGCTGGAATGGTAAATCGATACGATCGAAGATTTGAGTTTGAAGGAAGGAATGAGTTTGGGAAGTTGAAAAAGTCAAATTAAACAATAACGGACTAAAACGTTTAAGAAAAACCTAAAAATTACGAAATTAAACTAGAAAACGAAGGCCCGAATCCCGGACAAAAGGGGGAAAACCTAAAATCTTTAAAAATAACCCTACGGAAAATTTTTCACTTCTAAACTACTCTACGGGTCAAATAACGAAGAATGAAAAAGACTAGACCGAAAACGGAGTTCGTTTGACCCAAAAACGAGTCAAAACAAAAACCCGTACCCGGACCCGTTCTTTAAAAGATGAAAAGTTATAAAAATGACCCTACGAAAAATTTTATATTTTTCCTACAAACTAGATGACAAAAGAAAATTTTCTAAAAAAGCAAAATATTTTTTTGATAATTTTTGTATTTATTATGAATTAAATAAACTTTTAACTAAATTAAATTATAAAAAATATTAAACGTTTACAAAAAATTCTGAAAAATTTACAAAAAATACTTTATACTATAGAGGTCCTACGAAAAATAACACACCCAACACAGCTTAAGCAATAAGCCCCGAAAATAAGCTAAACAGCTTATTAGCTTATTTGGGGAAAACCCCCTTAAATATGTTTGCCCTTGGGTCTATAACGAAAAAGACCCAAGGGCGCAGTGGTTAAGTGTGTGTGGGATAAAGGGGATGTATTGCTTGGTCCCGGGTTCGAGTCTTGCTCACCCGGACCAAGTATCTTCCCCTTTTTTTTTTTTTTAAAAACTCTAGGGTAGAAAGTGTACAAATCTAAACTAAAGGGTAGGCGGGCAAAGTTTATTAAATTTACACTATAGTTAAAACGTGTAACCCTACACTATGAAAAAGTGACAAAACAAACCCTACGACATGGCTTATTTTTTTGGCTTATTAAAAAGTGATTTTTAGCAAAAACTCAAACTACAATACTTATTAATCGGTTATGCTACACAATTTTAACAAATGCACTTTTCACTTTTATCAAAAGAATAAGCTTAAAAACAAGCTTAATTTTGACAGAAGCTTAAGAAGCTTTAAAAGCCAAAAAAAAACTAGTCTTTTTACTATTATGGTCTATAATAAGGCTTAAGGACTAAAAATAAGCAAAAGGGTTTATGCTATCTTAAATAAGCTAAAAGGGTAAGGAAAAGTAAACTAATAAATGTGAAAAAGAACTTAAAGAGACAAGAACATGAAATAAGCTTTTTTAATAGCTAAAATTTTGCTCTCAGACTTGAACCAAATAAGCTAAAAGAAAAAGGGAAATAATGTCACATTAAACTATCTAAACATTAACCTAAAAAACTCACTAGGACACAATTTGAGCTTATGGGATAAGCTCAATAAGCTAGAATCAAAAGATAAGCAATCCTACAGCCTAAGGGATTCAAAAACAGCCAAGAGGCATGTTTGGGCTTAAAAATAAGCACACAAATAAGCTTATCAAGGGCTGAGACTTTGAGGGCTTATTTAAGAGCTTGTGGACTCTCAAAATAAGCCAAATACTTGGGCTTTAGAACTCAACAAGACAGAGAACAAAGGGCTTAAATCCCCTTTTGCACCAGGGGAACTTTAAGGCAAAGCTCAAGGGCTTATTTGACAGCTTATTTTAAGCTGTCAAATAAGCTCTAAAATCACAAATAAGCTCAAACAGATTGAGTGCTATAGCCAAAGGGCTTGTGCACCAATTTTGAGCTTTTGAAAATTAATTTTACTTGCTTATTTTTGTGAATGAAAAAGGGCTTTTGGTTTTTTTACAAACTGTGACAAAAAAGCTTGGTGAGTTTTGACTTATAAAGTCAAGGGAACAAAGGCTTTTTAACAGCCTTGTTAGACACACTAAACACACCTTGTTTAATGCTTAAACCCAAACCACAAGTGCTTAATCAAATAAGCACTTGTGGGTTACTAAAAATACTTCACAGTTTTGAAAAAGGTTTTAGAAAACCTTGGAAAACAATTTTCCAACTAAAAATGTTTTAACAACAGCTTAAAAGGGACTTAAAACTTGAGCTTAAATTGACCAAGTAACCATAACCCATGCCAAAACCCTTTTTGACCCGTTTTGGTCTTGTGCCAAACACCCCTTTAACTCAAAACTGTCAAACCAAAATGGTTTTAGAATCCATTTTTAAACTAAAACTTTAAAAACCTTTTATCTACTCCTACTTATTTTAACCTATTTAAGCTATTTTAAAACTAAAAATCCTAGCTTATTAAGAAAAATAAGCTAGTTTCTCTACTAGCTTATTACACTATTATGACAGTTTTGAGAGATGAGCAAATGTAGAACAAAATTATGCAAGGAAAACTTAAAACAGCTAATTAACAAGACTAAACTAATGTATTTGCAAAGATTAAAGCTAAATAAGCTAATGACTTAAGCTAGAAATTAAGCTAGAATGAAATTTAGAAAATGAAACCTTGGATTTTTGTTGTCTCAGAACCAAGGCCACTCTTTCTGAGTGAGTGGCCTAAACAAACCTGTCCTAATGGCCCTTGCCTCTATTCCCTGAGCAATAAGCTCAATAAGCTTTTATGAGCTTATTTCTCCAATAGCTTCCAAAATCAAAATCCAATGAACATTTATGAACTAAAATCACATGAGACAGTATTTGAGAGCTTTTTAATAGGTCTTAAACTGAATTTGAGCTTATTAACAAGAATAAGCTCAAATTAGCTTATTGAGAGCTTATTGAGTAAAAAATGGCTTAAATTTTCATTAAACTGAAAATAACAAGTGCATACAAGGAATTAACTTAAAAATACTTTAAATTATAATAAAAACTTAATTAAAAAACTGAATTAAAACTTAAATAAGCTACAATACTTGCCACAATGGCTTACAAGGCTATTTATAGCCGAAAATTAAAACTAGTAGGTTTTTTTTGGGTATTTAGTCACATACAACTAAGCATAAAGTGACCAAAAGTGTTAATAAGTGTGACCATATGGTGTTTAAATAGAAGAAATGTGTATTATGTGTGACTAATGTTCATCCAATGGCCACATGAATTTTATGTTTGTGTGACCTTTTGTAATATTTAGCCACACAAAGCATGTTTGTTTTGGGTATTTAGTCACATACAACTAGGCATAAAGTGACCAAAAGTGTTAATAAGTGTGACCATATGGTGTTTAAATTGAAGAAATGTGTATTTTGTGTGACTATTGATCATCCAATGGCCACATGAATTTGAAGTTTGTGTGACCTTTTGTAATATTTAGCCACACAAAGCATGTTTTTTTGGGTATTTAGTCACATACAACTAAGCATAAAGTGACCAAAAGTGTTAATAAGTGTGACTAATGTTCATCCAATGGCCACATGATCTTTATGTTTGTGTGGCCTTTGCTATGATTTAGTCACACAAAGCATGTTTTTTGTGGGGATTTAGTCACATACAAGTAACCAAAAAGTGGCCAAAAGCGTTAATAAGTGTGACCATATGCTTTGTAAACTCAAGTAAATATGTATTTTGTGTGACTATTGTTCCCCCAATGGCCACATGAATTTTATAATATGGAAGTGCGGGGAATCGAACCCCGTGCCTCTCGCATGCAATGCGAGCGCTCTACCATGTGAGCTACACTCCCAAAATGTAATCAGTATACATGTGTTTTCAATAGAGAAACTTGCTAATCAAATAATAAGAGCTATAATGCTCTTAATTATACTTGAAACACTTACAATAGTATCTGACGTGTCCTGTGAATTGTTATTGAAGTTTGGCTATTGCTGTCATCTCATCCAAATATAAAAGATCTTACCCAACGAATACCAAGAGTCCAAAATATAAAACATGAACCGGACGATTAAGCATCACAAAATACTAAACTTAAAATAATCTTTATGCGAAGTTATTGTCTAGTGGGATAAATTGCACCGGATATTATGTATAAGAAGATGAATGTCCTTAATCATAATGGTAATCCAGGATTTGATGCAAGTATATTATGTGAAAGCAGTTTTCTAAATTGTGTACCTTGTCGACTTTCCTGGAAGAATGTCTATCAAAGAGAAATCATGATAAGGGGGGCCAGTAATAGCGGACGACAAAGATATCAACCAAGAATTTCATACACAGATATACATGTGTTATATCACATATGGTATGATTAAAGGCCTATATATCACGAAAGTTTGAAAAATGCTAGATATTTATCTTCCCAATACACAGATATACATGTGTTATATCACATATGGTATGATTATCTGGCTACCTTCATTCCCATTCCAGCATGCATACATATACATCAAGAGAATCACAGACAATGGTACGGTATATATAAGAATACATATGCACATTCAAAAGACAAATGGTTTTACCAGATAAACAACTGGTTTGCAGTGAGGAATTGAAAAACATTCAAGATTTCAATCTCAACAGCTTTCCAATCCCCTAACCGGATATCTTTTTCACTCTCGAGCCAGGTTTTGACCTGCAGTAAACAACCAGAATCATCAATCATTACAATCCCAATTCACAAGTATTTCCATAAACTTAGCGTTTGAGGTGCTAGTGAAACAATATCTCGTTAATATAACTTAGCATATAATTAACATATTTTTTGGGTAAAGGGGACTCACCCCGGTAAGTTAAGCAGTCTTAATTCATTAAGCAACACTAAAATTCTCGGGCAGCACTAAATTTTCTTTTAGCCCAAACAACATTAACCACATTCAGCAGCACTAATGTAAACTTGGCAGTCTTAAAGGATATTCGGACAGCATTAACATACAAAGGCAGCACTAATTTTCAAGGAGCAGTACTAATGTTGTATTGGCAGCGAGCAGTACTAATTTTCAAAGGCAGCACTAATTTTCAACGAGTAGTACAAAGGCAGCACTAATTTTCAAGGAGCAGTACTAATATTGATTCAGTAGATGTTTAATTGACTTTGGCTGACAATAGCCTGTTATATAATACCTGCCAAAAATATACCACTAAAAATCTAGACAGATAATCTTGATTTGAAGAAAAGGAATTAAGCAAACTGTAGTCTTACTTGGTGGAGCCAAAAAAGCGCGTAAAATGATTCATTTCCATAGAAAACGTTGCAATCTTTTTTCCCATCATCATGTAATGGAGAAGCCACACGTTTTGCCAGTGGTTTT
>BQNB010048532.1:28363-42516 GCA_026074375.1 Tanacetum coccineum
CTTTAGCAGTACTATGTATATAACAAACAGTACTAACTAACAGTACTAATTAACTGGCAGTACTAACAATTTGTACTGGCAGTACTAACTAAGCTTGACGGTACTAAGTCTTCTCATGGCAATACTTAGTTGAACCAGCTGTACAAAGTTGTAGAAGTCCTTAATTCCCAACCATCCTCCCCTAAACTTGTGATTGTCATTCAAATCTACAAGTTTCTCTGGATTAAACCATCTGTGCTGAGAGGATGCTTCAAAACACTTTATTGTCTTGGTCTGTTTGCAAGTATAAAGATTTTCCTTAAAATCTCATTTGCCATCTCTGAAGATTGTTCTACAAACAGCTTGTTAACCATCATCAACATCAGAATCCCTTTTGACAATGGATATTCTTTTTCTACCAGTATGAAAATATCCATTCCTTTCTCTTTAGACACATGATGAATCCCACATGTATCATATAATCTCCATTTCAATGGATCATGCATATATTTCTGAAGTTTCCATAGTTCATCATCAGTATTAGGTTCAAACAACCTCTTCAATTCAACCCATAATATCCTTTCTTTGTCATCAGTAGGTTCTGTTGAACTGAATCTTTCTTTAACCAAACTCCATAGCTTTACTAAGTCTTCCCTGTCAAAGACTTTCAACATATCCTCAAAGAATTGATATGCTTCTGTATGATTACCAACCCTGATGATCTTCCAATATTTTCTAGATTCTTTAGTGTAAACTTCGCAGTCAATGATTAGATATTTGACCTGTAAGGCTTCAATATAAACTTCTTCTACTGGAACCACCATCATCATCTGTTGTAAATCTTCTTATGACAATTTTGTTTCCTCTTCTTCTGGTTGTTCTTGAACAGACCCTGAAGCTTCATTAGTCTTTTGCTTCTTAGAACCTTCATGATCCAATTCTACTTCTGTATCTCTTTTAGAACTTACAACTTTTGCAGAATCAATACTTATTGCTTGTGAACTTCTAGCTACTAATTCTAATGCTCCTTCTCTATCTTCAGTCTCCATGGGTATAAAAGCATTGACATTCTTCATTGTAGTTTCAAATAATTCCTTGAGCTCATCAAAAGAATATCTTTTCAACTGCTGCAGTGTATGACTTCCCATGTGCTTGATGTAATTAATCATATAATTCCTCTGTTAAGCTTGTGTCATGGGCTTGTTCCTCTTTGCTTTAGCTTTCTGTGCAGCAAAATATTTCTTTCTCTGATTAATAAGATCTACAAGCATCTTTGCTTGATCAACTTCACTATACTTGTTCCTTTCCTCTGCTTGTAGTCTCCTAGATAGCTCTTCATCAGCTTCAACTCTTGCTCTAATGTTTTCCCATTCTTCCTCAGTAAAAGATTGAGCTGCTTTATGAACTCTAGCCATCCTTTGTCTTTCTTTTTCATCTAGTTCCTCTTGTAGTCTCACTGCTGCTTCGTGACCAAGCCTTTCTTGTTCTTGCTGTAATTTAGTTCTCTTAGTCTGTTCATCCTCAGATTCCTCCATTTTACCTTTATCGTTATCTTTGACTACAACTGGTGAGGGAATACTGATGCTAATGTTAACTTGTTCTTGAAGCATTACCAGCAGTAACAAATGGCATTGATGCACCAGCACTACTAAACTGATTCTTCAAGCATACTAAACAAACCTACTAGAGTACTAATTCACCACTGCCAGTACTAACTGCTCTTCTTCTTCTAGTATAAGTTTGAACATTTCTTAGATGCATCTGCAAGTACCATAGCTAAACTAAAGACTTGCCCAACTGATTCTTCAGGTTGATCTTTCTTTTGACTATGTAAAGAGTAACCAAAGTAACTCCTGCATCTTAATCAATTTCTTCTATCACCCTCCCCTGTTTGGAAGAATCCTCTAAATCCTCTTCATCATCTGAAACCATAATCTTTTCTCTTCTTCTAGCTTGGTTAGACTTAATAGTTTTCTCCAATTTCTTCACCTTTTTAATAAGTTTGGTATAAGCAGCACCATATACCTTCTTTGTTTGCTTCAATTCTGCCTCCAAGCTCTCCACTTTCTTGGACAATGTTGTACATAAAACCGTTAATTCTTGTAGTGTCATACTGCCCTCATCACTTCTAAGTATGTTAACTCTTGAGAGAGGTGAATCATAGGACTGTGTAGGTACAGGTACCCTCTCAGACCTAGTCTTCTTGGCACCTGAGACTACCACCTGCACCAACTCCCTAAGGAAGAGGCACATTAGGTGTTGCCGTGTATTGGGTCCTATTAATGTTACCACTAGCCTGCTCTGCTTCTAAGCTAGCAGCAGTAGTGGTAACCCTTTCCACTCTGTCATCCTACTCTTCATATACAGCCTCATCTAGTACATTGGGTATAGGCTCACTAATTCTATAGTAACACATGAACCTGGTTTTAAGGCCTTGCCTAGTGTTTGAGTCTTTTTGTGTGATGATGAACACAACATTAGGGATTGTTTCGTACATTAGTAAATTGATAGGAGAAGTGGTGGTTGAGGTTTAAGGGATGTCCTGAAACCTTCACCTTCTTACTGCTTGAATTAGCATAGCATACTTGGAAACATAGGTGTGTGTTCCCCCAGAAAAACCTCTCCTTTCAATTGCTACAAAGTTTTGGAGTTAAATTATGAGCAGATATATTATTCTGTTGTGGGATAGCAATCTTTTGTTCTTGTCCAAAAAAATTTAAATAAATCTTTGGAATACATTAAAAATTTATATTACTATATAAGTTTTTCCACCATCCCATCAAAAAATCAATTTAGAAAAGTTTAAAAGTTCTTTTTTGTGGCCAAGCAAATCATAGCAGTTGTCTCTATGCTAACAAAATTGTTCCCAAGAAGTTTTCTTAGGGCTAAGGACAAGTGAAGGATGGTATGGATCAAAATCTCACTGTATGTGGGAAAATTGGCCTTTTTGAAAAGTTAGTTTATCATATAGTTAAAACATAACCTCCATCAGTGGAGAGTTGAACAAAATTCAGTAGACGGCAAAACACTAATACCATCTACAACTCTAATTGGGAGATGTATATCCTAACAATGCTTCACAATATGAAATTCTTTGCCATTAATTATGGGCAGTTATTTCTTGTTCTCCATTATCAACTGTTCTACCATAGCAGTCTCCAAATACTTTCGATTAAAGAAAAACAAATAAAAAATAAAGAAAATAGGAATTCTTAGTAAGACATACCTTATATGTCTACCATAGAGAAAAATACTATCTCTTGGAAACCGTCACTCCCAGTTTGTTTCTTAGATATGCAACCATGTATGATTTGATGCAAATTCCAAATTCGCCATTAGTGATGAGAGTTATGAATAGGGGTTCTAGTGAAATGTTCGTTAATGAGAGATGAATTGGGCAAAGTTAATGATATCTATAGACAGTGCTAAGGTTTTGATTTGACGACCGACTGAATAAAATGGATTTCTTTATCTTGAAGAAAGCTTATAAGTGAAAGAAAGATCAAGAATTATCCAAATTATAGACCCCTATAAGCGAAATATTTGGCAGAAATATCTCAACGGCTATATTTAATTGCCAAAAATCTGTTATGCTCCAAACAATATTGTTAGGTTTAAGAAAAAGACTCGGTCACCCCGTGTATTGTCTAGAATAGCATAACTCGTAGTTTAATAGTAAGCGTATGACTCATGGTACTGAGGGTCGGTCTTTACACACTTGTAAACCCATAACCATAGCCCTTTGGGGCATCTAAACTCTTTATAAATCACCCCTTTCTTTCTTCCTAGCCATGGGCGAAGGGTTGGTTTGTATTAATTATCAAACACATCACTAAAGGTGATCTCTTACTAGAACTAGAGTCATGTTCTCTCTCTATCAATTTGGGCCAACCCATCATTCCTAAGCTTGTATTGTGATAACCAATATACTACAATTGGTATCAAAGCCCATGGGATGATTAGATAGATTGTGTTGCATTTTCTGGTTATTAGATCAAAATTTGGTTTTTGAAGGGTTTATGGTTTTTTTCGTGACACTCATTTATCTCACGTTTGTGATGCTAAAGTTAGTGTTTTTAAGGTTGTTATAACCTTCTAAGAACAAGTTTACAAAAAAAAACCAAGCAAAAAACGTTCAAAATGGAGATATAAAGGTGTTTTAGGTGAAAAAGTTCGTATTTTTCTTCACTGCGTTTTGCCTCTCTGAGACATTCTTGGTTGCGTTTTGTCTCAAATAGTACTACGTTTTGTCAGAGAAAGTACACTGCGTTTTGTCTTTTTTATATAGTACAACAAACTACTTTGGAGCATTTTGTCGTATTGGGTTGCGTTTTAGGTCACTTTGGTTTTTGCTCTTGCATTTGCTTTTGGTCCACTGCATTGGTATTGAAGGTTGCGTTTTACCTACTTGAAGACCTCACTGCGTTTTGCTTGAAGATCTCACTGCATTTTGCTTCAATACCTCACTGCGTTTTGCTTCAAGACCTCCATTGCATTTTGCTTGAAGACTTCACTGCGTTTTGCTTGAAGACCTCACTGCTTTTTTGCTTCAGACCGTCATTGCGTTTTGCATCAAGATATCCACTTGGCGTTTTTTGCTTCAAAATCACTGCTTTTGCTTAGGCCTCCATTCATTTTGCTTGAAGACCATATTGCGTTTTGATAGAAAGTAACTCTGGCAAAAATTTTCAATTCTTCATCCCGCGTTTTTGCTTGGCTTCTTCACAGCTTTGCCTAAGGTTTCATTATCTTCATTACGTTAACTCATTTCAACCAAACCAAATCACAATCAAACAACATATCACCTAATCCAACAAACAATCATCACTTTTAACATACAATCACTAATCATTGTACCGATCCAAAGTTTATCATAACACAAACAATCAATCATGTCTAGTAATTCAAATGATATTCAAGCGGGCGTTCCGGATAACCCGGCCCACCCCCTATCCTCATAGGACTGATTACGAATCATGGTCACAATGAATCTGATTATACTATAGGGGAAAGGAAAATGGTTTGCAAATTCTTCAGTCGATTGATCAAGGACCATTTAAGCTTGGAACCACTAGGGACACACTCAGAACTACCTCTGAGGGAGGTGTCCTTCTTGGACCTGAAAGGCCTCGTACATATGATGATCTTAATGATGATGAAAAGAAACGATACGATTCTGATGTCCGTGCAACCAACATTGTACTCAAGCTTACCCAATAGACCTACAAGCACATCTATCACAACATGAAGGCAAAAGCAATATGACAATGCAAAATGCTTTCTTGCATGTTCTGACTCACCAAAGAAAACATGGAATCTTAGTTGTAAAGATGAAATTTGAGCGTTTTTCAGGATGCTTCCCAGGGTGAAAACATCAATGATACTATGATCGCTTTTCATAATCGGGTCCAATGACATGAGGAATAACAGATGAACTATGCCATAACAAAAAAAAATATTATTCAACAAACTCCAATTTGTACAACTTGTCCACCTGAAAAGGATAGGTTTGTCACAGCAGTTAAACTAACAAAGGTCTGAAAGAGACAAATCATGAACAACTGTATGCATACCTAAAACAACATGAGAAGCCATGCTGCTTAAGATCGACTGATAATTGAAAGAATCACTCCATCCACTAATGATTCGCTTGCCTTTGTCTCAAGTGTGCAACCCTACTCCCAACCATCATAGAGTCAATCTCATCAATATCAATCATCCACAACACCTCCTCAGTCTTAAAATGTCCAATCACGTACTCCATATTCACAATTTGCAGAATCATCACATCACCTGACGCTTGGAATCACCCAAATCGAAGAAATCCTTAACACCCTCTCCAAACAATTTGCACTAGTCACCCAATCATTCAGATCAACCCTCCCACAGACAAACAACCAACTTCAAACCTCATCTAACACCCGAAATCAAGCAACTATTCCAGATGGTTAGATAGTGGTTCAGAATGTTCAAGTCGAACAGAATCAGAATCAGAGAACTTTGCTCGGGAAATGGTGGCAGGGGGGCAGGTTTTGGGGACATGCAGAAATAAGATCAGCGAATGCCAATGCAGTAAAGGAAAACCGGTCAAGTGTTAAATTGTAAATGGGGTTAGGCAAATTGCAAGGAAACTGTACTCAGCCGAAACGTCCATTAGAATTCAGAATTATTTTCAAGGAATAAAATGCTGTTGATGGCAAACCCAAGAGAATGGTGCATTTTTGGATAAGAGAACTACTCTTTCTGGCTGGTAACAGGGCAACACCTTTTGATGCAGATTGATAATCACCCAGTCCAAACTAGCTCGTGAATGAAGGATAATATTTCCAAGCAATGATGTGCCGCTTTTGATTCAGATGTTGATATGAACCGACCCTGCTCAGAACTATATTCCATGGGCCAATTTGTCCCTCACCCAGGTCAACAAATCCACAACTGGTCCATCTAATGCATTTATCTTTATCTGAATGTACATACTCTGGATATGCCATTGATTCATAATGTTACTAATTAAACGAACTTAGAGATTCATAATGAAGTACACAGTCAAATGTTATTGACTAAACTAGTGTCCACATGGGTTACACAATAGTTATCCCATATGAAAATATCTGAACACCAATGACGTTCTGTTGTACCAAGCTGTGCATCTTTGCCTAAATAAGCATATGTGTTGATTGATAATCAAATGCAACACTCCTCATAGAACCGGAGTAACAGAAACCTAGCCATATATATAGAAACAAGTTGCCATATAGTAACAACGTGTTTAATTTTGAACTTACAGAACGGGGAACATAAATGGATGATCAAAAGGCGTGTACTTATACAAGATCGTAATCGAATGAAGAAAAAAACTAAAACATGATTTCACTCTGAATAAAGACTACATCTTAACCATTCTATAAAAAGTCAAACCGTATAACAAGTAAAAATGTAAATACTTTACAACATACTTTTAAACAAAGAGAATCTCACATCTAAATGATTTTTCAAATCTGAGAAAACTAAAGGATAAACTTAAAAACAAGTTACACGCACAAGATCAATCCATTCAAACTGTTCATAATGAAGTTAAAAAACCTATAAGGGTTGTGTACCAATAGTCTGAACTACCCATAGGTGCGCAGAACCCTTTTTACCTTAAAAAGGCCAAAGTGGCTCAACCAACATTTTATGATGGTAATGAACTTATTAATGTGGACCATGACCCTATAGATGTCCCATCATCAGAGGAAGACCTAAAGTTAGCCGAGTTAACTAGGCAGAAAATGCATGAGAAATTAAATGACCCCGTGTGTGTGGAAAAGAGAATCAAGTGTATACCACCTAATTATTCCAAAGAGAACTTCCTCGCAACTTTCACACCACAGACCTAGCTAACCCCTGAACAAGTATTTTGGTCACATTAATCTACAAAGAAAGGCCCAAGAGCTCAAGGCTATGCCTTACCCTGCCTGTCCCTAACCACCCACCTGCGATTGTGTATCCTCAAAATACACCGCTCCATCTGGTCCCTCGAACGCTTCCAACCACAAGTCAAGTAAATATTAGTCTGTATGTAATTACTCAACTTTTTTGGGACTTTGAAAAGACTTGTAAGAAACGAATTACACCAACTGGAATAACTAAAGGGGAACGGAGTTTTGAACAAACCAAACATTGTTATTTAACGGAAGTAATTCCATTTTTCAATTTGCTCAAAGAACATTTTGACGGGGTTCAAAAATCACTAGTTACTAAAGTTAGAGCAATGAAAGTTGTTTTTGAAGAAATGGAAGCGGGAGTGGACCAGAATGTTGTTGATCAAAAATATGGGGAGATTGAACGTAAAAATCTCCTCATCACAAATGAGAATTTAATTTCTAACTGTATTGCTCAGGATATCTTTTATATTGTTACTAATTCGGCATTGTCTACTTCTCGATTTCATGATTTATCCACTGCTTATAATGTTGCAATGAATCGTGTTGTTGAACTTAAAATCTGGAACTTCCCGCTTACTTAAAAGATTAAACATAGATGATCATGATACCGATGATCAAAGCTTTTTTCAAACTAACGTTTCTCACGTAAAATTTACAATTAAAGCAACAACATCTTAAAAGAAAAAGTATAATAATCTCAATCCAAGTCACCATAAGGATTGTTCCGGAATTTTGATGTTTATATATTTTAAACTAGGTGAACGGGATACGCCAGATTCAGAGTTCCAAAAACAACTCATCCGAAAATTGAAAGCTCCAAATCTCCAAAATAGTAAGCTAACAAAAGTCCGAACAAATCAACACCTTGAGTATAAGTCCCTGGATTCTCAAAATTTTCAATTAAAACAAACTGTCACAGATTTGAAAAATCAATTAGAAGACTTTAAACCTGAAAATGTAAAGATTAAACTGCATTATCAAGAGTTATTTAACTCCATTAATGTAACGCATGCCCAAACCATTGAAAAAGCAAAATCTTTGCAAAATGAAATTGAGAATCTAAGGGCCCAACTCAAGGGGAAGATGCCATGTGTCACTAGTGATGTCAAAACACCAAAGGTCTCTACTTTTGAAAAGTATGCAATTAATGTTGAACCAATCCCCCCTAGACTCAATAAGAATCCAGAAGTGCATCTACACTATACCAAATGCCTTAAGGAAAATGTAGAAACCCTTCGTGAAATAGTAGAGGACGCTAAGGTGGAAAGACCATTGGATACCTCTCTTGCATCTGCTTGCCGTTACACTAAACACTCTCAGGAGCTGTTAGAATATGTAATAGGCACGTGTCCGAAAGACTTTGGCCCTAGCGATAAACAAAATGCCTCTACCAATTCACTTAGGAAAAAGCGAGTTAATTTTGTCGAACCATGTGAAACCTCAACTCATAACACACCATCACAAGTTGAGCACCAGAAAATAAATTTGACTAATGCTCCTGGAATTCCCTCTACATGAGTAAAAGGTGCCTCAGCAGCTAGCAGGTCAAAGCCTAAGAGCAATACAAATAAAGATAGGACCTTGCCAGCTAGAAGTGCCTTGAAAAAGTTAGAAACCCATTCTAGGATGAATAATCGAATGAGAAACAAGAGAATCGTGTTATTCTAGTTGTTACTTTAAGCGTACTGTAATTAATTCGAATTCTAATTCACTTTGCAAGACTTGTAATGAATGCCTTATTTCCTCTAATCATGTTAAGTGTGTTGAACGTTTCTTGAAGTCTTACAACAAAACCCCAATTAAACAAATTTGGAGAGTAAAACAGGTTAAACAAACATGGAAACCAACAGGCAAAATATTTACCACAATAGGTTATCATTGGAAGCCCACTGGTAGAATATTCCCTTTAGGTGATCAGTGCCCTTTAACTAGGATTACTAAACCTAAAGCATTGCTTGTCAAACAATGGAAGCCCACTGGTAGACTAATCCCTTTAGATGGACAGTGTCCTTTAGTTAGGCCTTCTGCCCCTACTAATAGTCCTAATCCTGTGGCATCTAACCTTGTTTACTCTAACCAAACGGACCTCAACTGCAATCGAGGATCCAGTATATCCAACTCTCCATTCTCGCCTTTGTTCAAATGCAGGTTGTACAGATCGATCTCCTGGTATTGTAGACTCAGGCTTGCTCTCAAACATATGAACAGGAGATCGCTCACTGCTTAAAATTTCAGAAAAGTTTTCGTGAACTGTCAGGATTTGAAACGATCATTTTGTGCATAAGGATATGGGGATTATGTCATTGTGACGATGTATTTTCTATTTAATACTAGCAAAAGGAGTGAACACAACCTTTTCTCTGTCGGTCAATTTTGTGATTCAGATCTTGAAGTTGCCTTCAGAAAGCACACATGCTTCGTCCGAGACTTAGATGGTGTCGATCTTATTAAAGGAAGTCGTGGTACGAACTTATACACCATTTCTGTTGATGACATGATGAGGTCCTCTCCCATTTGCTTATTGTCTAAAGCCTCAAAGAACAAGTCCTGGTTGTGGCATCGTCGGTTGAATCACTTAAACTTTGGTACGTTAAATGATCTTGCTCGTAAAGATCTTGTTAGGCCTACACGGTTGAATTTTTGAGAAAGATCATCTATGCTCCGCATGCCAACTTGGAAAGAGTAGGAAAGCTACCCACAAACCCAAGACGATTAACACCATTATGGAAGTTCTACACACCCTTCACATGGATTTATGCGGTCCGATGAGAGTGCAGAGTATTAATGGGAAGAAATACATTTTGGTAATAGTTGATGACTACTCCAGGTTCACATGGGTGAAGTTTTTGAGATCCAAGGACGAGACTCCTGCCTTCGTAATCAACCTGTTAAAACAACTTCAAGTCGGCCTCAACAAAATTGTCAGGTTCGTACGGACTGATAATGGCACCGAATTCGTTAATAAAGACTTGATTGATTACTATGAAAACGTTGGAATTACCCACGAGAAGACCGTTCCTAGAACTCCTCAGCAGAATGGTGTTGTCGAAAGACGTAACCGCACTCTTGTTGAAGCGGCTAGAACTATGTTGATATTCTCAAAGGCTCCATTGTTTCTGTGGGCAGAAGCTGTGGCTACTGCTTGTTACACCCAAAACCGATCCCTTATACATACTCTCCACGATAAAACCCCATACGAACTTGTGCATGACAAGAAACCAGATCTTTCATTTCTTTGTATTTTTGGGGCTCTCTGCTACCCAACAAACGACAGTGAAGATCTGGGTAAATTGAAGGCTAAAGCAGATATTAGGTTTTTTGTTGGTTACGCACCAAACAGGAAGGGTTACCGAATCTACAATAAACGAACCCGAAAAATCATGGAAACGATTCACGTTACATTCGATGAGCTGACTGGGCAAACGGCTCCTGTACACTCCAGTTCAGGACCCGCTCCTAACCTCTTGACGCCTGGACCTATAAGTTCAGGGCTCGTACCTACTTCTGCTCCTGCTATACCATATGTACCTCCCACCAATAAAGAATTGGAGTTGCTGTTTCAACCGATGTTTGATGAATATTTTGAGACTACAACGGGTGATCCTCAGATGCCTCCTATCCCCTCAGCTCAAGCCCCGGCCATTCCAACCGGTCCATCAGTATCCATCTCCTTTGATCGTGATGCTTCATCGGGAAGTCATTCACCATCATCCTCAGCTCATCAATCATCTTTGGTACATCACGGTGTTGCAACTGAGCATTCTTTTGAAGTAAATCCGTTTACTGCAACTGAGTACGAACCATTTGTTAATGTGTTCGCCCCAGACCCGAACTCTGAAGCATCATCTTCTGGGACAATCACGATTACTACACCCAACCAATCCACTCAACCTCATGAACATCTCCGCAAATGGACCGACTCTTATCCTCTTGATAATATTATTGGGAACCCTTCTCGACCGGTATCCACTCGGAAACAACTTGCTACAGATGCTTTGTGGTGCTTCTACAATTCAGTACTGTCCAAAGTCGAACCAAAAAACTTCAAATTTGCTGTTACTGAAGACTGCTGGTTTCAAGCCATGCAAGATGAAATCCATGAATTTGATCGACTGGACGTATGGGAATTAGTGCCACCTCCAGACTGTGCAATGATTATTGCTCTCAAGTGGATTTATAAGGTGAAATTTGACGAGTATGGTGACATGTTGAAAAACAAGGCACGTTTGGTAGTGAAAGGATATCGTTAAGAAGAAGGTCTTGATTTTGAAGAACCCTTCACCCCGGTCGCCAGACTTGAAGCTATCAGAATATTTCTTGCCAATGCTGCCAGCAAAAATATGATAGTTTATCAAATGGACATGAAAACTGCATTCTTAAATGGCGAGCTTAAAGAAGTAGTCTATGTTAGCCAACCTGAAGGCTTCGTTGACCCTGATCGTCCACATCATGTCTACCGTCTGAAGAAAGCTCTTTACGGGTTAAAGCAGGCACCCCGGGCGTGGTATGACACTTTGTCGAAGTTTCTTCTGGCACAAGGATTCTCCAAGGGTGTAGTCGATCCAACCTTGTTCATTCGGAAAACAGGCAAACACACTCTTCATGTTCAAATATATGTTGATGATATAATATTTGCCTCGACTGATCCCAAAGACTGTGACCGTTTTTCTAATGAAATGAGCTCTAAATTTCAAATGTCGATGATGGGTCAAATATCCTTTTTCTTGGGCTTACAAATTTCTCAGAATCCTAGAGGCATTTTCATAAATCAATCTAAATATGCTAATGAGATTTTAAAGAAATTTGATCTTCATAAAAGTGACCCTGTTGACACTCCCATGGTGGAGCGAACAAAACTGGATGAGGACCTCTCAGGGATCCCTGTTGACCAGACTCAATATCGCAGTATGATTGGATCCCTGATGTATCTCACAGCCAGTCGACCTGACCTTGTCTTTGTTGTGTGCATGTGTGCTAGATATCAATCTAAGCCCACTAAAAAGCACCTTGAAGCAGTTAAACGGGTCTTTTGGTATCTTTAAGGAACCATAAATATGGGTCTTTGGTATCCGAAAGACACCGCCATGGCACTAACAGCATACGCATACGCAGACGCAGATCATGCAGGTTGTCAAGACACTCGAAGAAGCACATCTGGCAGTGTTCAGTTCCTTGGTGATAAGTTAGTAAGCTGATCATCAAAGAAGCAAACTAGCAGGTCCATCTCGTCTATAGAGGCTGAATACATCGCGATGTCTGGATGCTGTGCCCAAATCCTATGGATGAGATCTTAATTATCGGATTATGACTTTGCATACAATCACATCCCTCTGTATTGTGACAACAAGAGTGCCATAGGTCTCTGCTGCAACAACATCCAGCACTCGAGGTCTAAATACATCGACATCCGACATCATTTCATCAGAGAACAAGTAGAAAAAGGAGTGGTTGAGTTGTATTTCATGAGGACAGAGTATCAACTGGCGGATATATTCACTAGGCATGAGAGAACGATTCGAATTCATTCTCCCAAGGCTTGGCATGAAGTGTATGAAGCCGGAGACACTCAAAAGTATTCAGGATGAGTAACGGATTGCTTCAAGTATCCTATGTAAATATGGGTACACTATTCCTACTCAAAAAAGAAATTACAAATATATAAAAACCAACAAAAATAATAAAATTCCATAAAAATCAGAAAATAGAAAATACCAAAAATAGTTTTTCAAGACATGTCTTCTGTTTATCGATAACATTTACGGTCCTAGAAATGTCATTCAATAATGACACGGGTCTTTAAATGAAGCTCGAACGGAAGTTTAAACTTTTCAAAACATGTCTTTATGGCTTGCTATTATTTCTGATATGCAACCCGGTTTTCAAAATGAGGAAAGCACGTCGCCAAAAAGACGGTTGTTCCTAACAACGGGTGATTAAGTTCTCCCGGGCATGGATTACTTTATATCCATGCAACTTCGATCTAATGTACGCCTAAGTGCATTATTTCTTGACCAAAAAGAGAAGTCTTCTTTTTATCCAAATGATTTTCCGTCTATGATTCTTCAGAAATTTATTTGTGTTAACCACGGTGGTAAAAGTGTTGTTTAAAAATCAATCAGATCTGGATTTCTCATAAAAAAAACTTGACACTCAATCAATAACTACAGCTCTTTCAATAGAAAACGGGCCATCGATTGAGGTGGAGAGTGTTTTTCAAATTTTATGACATCAAACAGACGTATTAAATCATCATATACTTAAACAGAAATAGTTTTGTATTTAAATAGGGTTATAATTTGAGGGGGAGTTAATTTATTCTAACTCAAAAAGCCAAATGTGTCATTAGTTAGAAAGATTAAGGTCTTATGTGCAATTTGCTAAATGTTTCCTAGCTGTACTCTTCAAGGACCAGTTATGCCATTTGCTAATCTTATTTAACCCTAAATACTTAATACCGTAAGTGCAAGAAGTTTGAAATCCCAAAGACTAAATCTGCCAACTTTGAATTGCTGAGATATGGTTGTTAGGATTAGATTATTCGAGTTTGATGTTCAAATATGATCCCCATGCATTTGTATGATTTGATTGAATGATTTTTGAATGTTGATTGATTTATTTCTAGTCGATTGAAGTTTGATTGTTGTCGATTAAGTGATTATACACACGTGTTATGCTTAGGATTTTACTTTCTGTGGTGGAATTAGGTCCCTAAGATCCTGAATTGAAAGTTGAAATATGATTGAATTG
>BQNB010048533.1:0-42515 GCA_026074375.1 Tanacetum coccineum
CCTCTATCTCTATGTCTCTCTCTCTCTCTCTATCTCTCTCTCTAGAATCATGTCTTTGATAGAGGATGCCACCAACAGTTTTAGGGACCCCCCGATTGGGCATGGTGGGTCTGGAAATGAGCATCTAATAGAAAGACCACATGTTTATATCCTTCCTAGAAATGAACATGACAATTGGATCCCTATGATATTCTTGTATGTTTGTAAGCTAGCTATTTAGACATGCTTTTTCTTTTACCTGGAATGAGGTTAATTACACTGAAGATTGATCACAACATGAGAAACGAAGGGAGACTATAGCTTATATTTCATCGTGTTGTAAGTTTGGTTTTCTATGGCATCGTGTTGTAACTTTGGTTTTCTATTGCATCGTGTTGTAAGTTTGGTTTTCTATTCCACTTGTTTGTTCAATGGTCATAAACCTTGTTTTTTTTCTTTCATATGGTTGAATATTGGCCTTATAACCGAGGGAAAAAATACAGTTATGAAGACATATGGGGTCAATCTTGGATCTAAAGTTAAGCTGCCAAGATATGGTCGTCGACATATTGATCATGGGAAACAACATTCCAATGTTACAAGATGTAAAATCCTACCTTGGAAAGTGTTTTGCTATGAAAGATTTAGGTGAAGCTGCATATATTCTTAGAATCAAGATCTACAGAGATAGATCACGGCGGTTAATTAACTTATGTCAAAGTGCTTATATCGAGAAAATCTTAAAGCGATTTCACATGGAGAATTCTAAACGTGGAAGTATCCCCATGCAAGAAAAGCTAAGATTGAGTAAATCACAAGGTGCCTCTACACCTGCTGAGTTGAAGCGCATGCAAAATGTTCCATATGCCTCGGCTGTGGGTTCTATTATGTATGCTGTGAGATGTACTCGCCCTGATGTTGCGTTCGCTCAGAACATAACAAGCCGATTCCAACAGAATCCAGGTGATCTTCACTGGACTACTGTTAAGAACATTCTGAAGTATCTCAGGAATACTAAGGACATGTTTCTAGTTTACGGAGGTGATCTAAAATGAGAGCTCAGGGTTTCTTGCTACACTGATGTTGGATATCTGACGGATGCTGATGACCTCAAGTCTCAGACTGGATATGTGTTCGTTTTGAATGGAGGTGTTGTTGATTGGAAGAGATCTAAGTAAAGCATTTTCGCTACTTCATCTGTAGAAGCTGAGTATATTGCTGCTTTTGATGCTTCTAAGGAAGCTGTTTGGGAGTAGGAATATATTTGGGGCTTGGTTGTTCCCACCATTGAAAACCTCATTAATATGTATTATGATAATACTGGAGCAATCGCTATAGCTAATGAATCTGGAATCACTAAAGGTGCTAGACATTTATGTGCCAAAGTTCACTACCTTCATGAAGTTATTGAATTTGGTGACATAAAGTTAGAAAAAGTCCACACAGATGAAAACTTAGCTGATCCGTTTACAAAAGCGTGGGCTTTTCCAAAGCATTCAGAACTTACTAGGAATATCAGAATGCTTCCAGCTAGTAGTCTCATGTAAATCTGTGTTTATTAGTCATTTGGATAATTGGGATTGTAAGACAATTTTATTTTCTGATGAATAAAGATACGAGGTATTTGTTATCATTCATATAACAATTTTTTATCCTATATTTGCATATTTAATCCTTGAATGATTTATCATTCTAAATATGTCCATTGTCAGTTAACAGTATGGGAGTATTGTTACATGAGGCAAATGTGCGTGTTGGTTATATTCTTTTAATATATGGATGGTTCCCACCAAACTTATATGTTACTCACAAGGGATGAGTATTGGACACCCCAACCTTCAAATGTTTACTTTATGGATCCGTTGTCATAAGTAAAATTTCAAAAAAGGTTAGTTAAGTCATCCTTAGACTTGAGAATACAAATAAGTTCTGGTATGTGTGGATATCACTTTTTAATTCTAAGTCAATGTCAAACGCTGTCTGAAAAATGGTTAGTTATTAATGACTATTAGTGGAAGTGATGTGATGCTAGCATTCACTAACACTTGTTTTCAACAAAGGAATTGTTTCCTCCAGTTTATAGGTGCAGAAAAAATACATTGGAGCCTCTCCATGAATTAATCTGATAATTGTTTGCAGAACCTCAATGGGTTTGCAAGGATGATCCTTGATTACTTTTTTTTTTTTTGGTTTTAAAAAATATCTGTATTGATATTCATAACGAGGAAGCTAAATGGTTAAACTATATGGAATGAGTTAGGTCCATTCCATGGTTTAACGGTATTTGAGTAAGGTTGATTTATAGCAAGACATAAAAATAACCATGCTATTGAGAATGTTTATGAAACTTGATCTCAGACACTTCTAGTTTTGAAAACGAATGTGAGTGTTGCTAGACGTTTCCGTCGTTAAATATGTGGGCAGTCTGCTACTCCAACTCCTAAGTGGGAGCTGTTGGATTATGGAAGTTGGATGCGCACACATATGGCTAGAAATTAGGGGCACACACGAAAAAACATTTAGAGCACGTTTGTTTGCTTTACGTTAAAGTTTCTAATGTAAACCGGTTAGACCAAAATGCGACTAGACAAGAACTCCTTGGTTGTCTTAAAGGAGTAACCGGCCAAGGAGGTTCTAGAATGGTTCCAATGAATGTCTAGGTTTGTTTTTTATAAGGATGAAAGGAAGAGGAATGATAAGGTTAAAGTTTGTAGAATTTTACTCTTATCATGAATTGTGTTTACTCTTATCATGTATGAGACTTGAAGGCTATTTATATCCCTCACATCTCAGCTCTTTTAGATGAAAAAAAATAAGAGAAACACAGGAAACATTCACCTCTACCCTTCATTAAAAATCAAACGCAAGAACAAAACCTTTAAAAGGGTTTAGCTAATTTCGGTTCTTCTATACACCTTTTGCTTAATTCGGTTAATCCAATTGTGGTTAATCGAATAGTGGTTTGATCCTAAGGCTATTCCAGAAGGTTTCGTTCATTGGTTTACGGGTTGTCAAGGAGTGACAATCATCGGGTTCGATTAGGGTTTTGATTTTGGTCATTTTAGGTGATCTTGTCCTATTTCAGTTTATAACCGAATTCGGTGAAACCCTAAGGTTCATCATCTGATTTTCGGTTCTCAAGTACAAGAGTGGTTTTGAGGCTTTAATCAGGGGTGATTATATTACAAGTGTTGTTTGGGTTATACGTGAGGTAGGACTAGCATTCGGGCATGCTTGTTTACGTATTTGTGTGAGCACTCGTAGAGGTGACAATTTAGTCACTAGTTTTATATACTTGGTTACATGACTTTTGCAGGTGACTTCAAGGGTATGTTTTCTATTTACCCTTTTACATTCCTTATGTGTTTAATGTATGTTAATTGTATGTGCTAAACTAGATCTATCCGTTGTATACTCGTAAGAGTTAAATGGTTAACTTGATTGTTAAAGTTCCAACAAGGGGAGGTCTCAAGTTCAAGTCCCACCCGGGACTTTTACTTCTTCAGGTGCAATAGGAGGAAGTACAGGCGGGTTCAAGGTACAGCATACTGCCCAATTGGATGTCACTGCTGGACCTGAACCACTAACAACTAAAAAGACGTTCTAAAAAAAGTAAACTTAAACGCTCGCACATATGAGATTAAGCAAAAGAATATATGCTAAATAAATCAAAAACATATTGGAAACTTCGTGTTTGCTTTCTGTCGCCATAAACACTCATGTGCTCTTTAAACAAAAAACCAAAACGGTTGATCCAAAAAACCTTTTTCAAACAAATGAATCATTAAACTAAACACAAATACTAGGCAAGATAAACCGCATAAGTCAATATATAACCTATAGAAAAGTGGGCTAATCCAAGCAATCTTGCTTGTACAAGGGAAAGTGCCACCGGTTTCTCTCTCCAACGAATCAAATTGGCCAAAGGTGTGCGTTCATGAGCCTATGCTAAAGTTTCAATCAATTCTTGCCAATATCCATGCCAAGAAATTAAAAACATAAATCCAGTAGCCCAAACAAGATGTCTAAATAAAAACATCCGTGCCCAGACTGATAAACTATTCATACCAAAAGGATTATAACCATTAATAAGTTGTGAAGAGTTTAACCATAAATTCTAATATGTTTGTGCGGACTATATACTTCATTCGAATGGTAACATAGATAACAACACTTTATTTCAGTTTATTAAGGATTGGGGTTTAAGTCAATAATTATGTGCACATTCATGTTCATGGATAATAGTCAATCGGTAGGATATAAGTTCTCATGTTTGATCGATTTTTTTGTGAAATATGGTGAAATGTTGTGAAGGACTATGAGCTACCTAATATACGGATTAAACTTGCATTTTAGAGTAGTTATTAAATGAGTGAGCAATTCTATATATTATAATTAGTAAAGTTGTAGACATAAGATGAGATCAAGTGAATATTAGTTCTAGCAATTCTATGGATACATATACTGTGAGATGCTAATAAAAGCTGTAAATTGTAATGAATGATCGAACGTAACGTGACTATATACCAACTAGTCTAACCTAAATATTCAATTGATTTGGAAAAAAAAATTCTCTCTCTAAAATCCTCTCAAAAGGCGATTCCCGCCAAATTTTATTCCAACCGAATTAACCATTTTCCGCCATTAAATCACTGATCTAATCCTTGTAATCGTCTCAATTCGATAGTCTGATCTAATTGTCTTGATTATTAGGGTTACTGTTTCATTGTTTTGGCGCCAAAAGTGAGAATCAAAATTACTCTCTTCTACGAGTGATTTTTTGAGTTTCTGTTCATCAATTCAATTGTGCATTAATAAAATTGATCAATTTAGATGAACAATTAGATTGCTATTACTTTTTCATTTTTCCCCCATTTTAGTATTAACCCTAATCATGAGATCCAAAAGGATTATAAAACCTATTAAGATTTTTGGCAATTCTGTTACTAGTTCTAGTAGGAATAAGAATAAACAAAAAAATGCATCAAAAAATAGTGTTATGGTTAGTAATGTAATAAATGATATGGATAATCTAGATGGGGAAAAGGACTCTAGGAATTTTAACGAGTTTGAGGAAAATGGTGGTATTGATAGTGAAAATGATGTTGGAGCATAGTTGAATGTTCAACAGAATCAAGGTGAAATGATAAATGAGGATACTGAGAAGGAGGAAGTGAAGGTTGAGGAGTGTTTGGATGATGAGAGTTTTAAGACTGAATGTAACAATAGTAGGAACATGGAAGGTAATAGGAGTAATGTGAGTAACAAGAAGAACACTGAGCAAAATGAAGATGAGTATGTGACCAACAATAGTCAAAGGACTTATGCTAGAATGGTTACAAAAGATATGAAGATTGTTAACAACAAGTTGGGATTTGTCCCTACTATGAGAAATGAGGAAGGAAGTGAAATTATGATCTTTGATGAAGCATTGGTGGAAAAGGGAAGGGCTTAATGGAAACTTACAGTTTGTGGCCACTTTATGGGGTATAGAATGAATGTCCATAAGTTGAGGTACCATTTAAGAAGAATGTAGAGTAGATGGGGGATAGATGATATAGATATGAAGGTTGATAGGACATGTATGTTCAAATTCAGGAATGAAGAAGGGATGAACAAAGTACTGGAACTAGGGCCTTGGCTAGTGAATAATAAACCTTTTATTGTTAAAAAATAGGACCCTACTATTGGCATAGACAAAGTAAAATAGACTAAAGTGCCATTGTGGGTGACTTTAGTAAATATACCATTGGAAGCTTGGAGTAGATATGACATTAGTGCTTTGGCTAGTAGTCTTGTGAAACCTTATAATTATGGATAACATGAGTGCTAGGAGATGTCAATATGGGAAGAAAGAATGGATTTTGCAAGAGTTTTGGTAGAGTTTGATGTAATGAAAGGCTTTAAGGAGAAAACTAAAACTCAATATAGGGATAGGAATAATAAAAAGAAAGGGTCAAAACATGTGAATGTGGAGTATGCTCGGAAGCCAGAAATCTGCTCACATTGCCATGTTTTTTTGCATAGTTTTTCTTAATGTACTAAAAGAGAGAGAAGTGAAGAGGAGTTAGTAAAGGATGCAAAAAGGGAAGAAGAGTTGAATAGACAAATGGTTGAGGACAAAAGAAGAAGATTAAATTTTGTTAATGGAATGGGTAATAGAAGGTACAGGAGAGGAATCAAAATAAGGAAGGAAGATTTTATAACACCTGAACAAAGACTAATGATGTTTGGAAGAAAAAAGAAGTAAATGAGGGAAAAGATAATAAGCATAAGAATAAAAGTAATGAAGGAAATAAGAACGTTCAAAGTGCAGAAGAAGTGGTTAAAACTAATAACAAATTTGATGCTTTAAATGATTTGGAGGAAGATAGTGGTGAGTTGGATGAACTGAAGGGAAGGATGATTGTAGATGTGTTCCTAAATAAGAAGATACAACCAGATCTTATTGAAGTAGAAAGTTGGACTCAAGATATGATAAAGTATTTTAAGAATCAATGGGAGATAGATAGACAACAAGAAAAAGAGGAGATGAATGGGGAAATAAATGATGTTCTAGAGGTCAACACTGGAATTGCCATAGGAATGAATACATAGAAGGTTAGAGGTATGGACACTACTATTCTAAATTGATAGTAGTATAATGGTCTTAATCATCTGTCATTATAATAGACCTTAATATAGAAATGTGGAATATTAGGAGTATGAATCAACAAAAAAAGAAAAAGGAAGTGTTGAACTTTATAAAAAATGAAAAAATAAATGTGTATGGAATAGTTGAAACTTACTTGAAGCCTGCAAAATTAAGCAAGGCAGCTAGAATTGCTTTTGGAGGATGGGATTAGGTGTCTAATAGTATTCATCGTACTAATGGGTCTAGAATTTTAGTAGGGTGGGACAAAAATAAGGTTGACATAATGGTAGTGCTTTTGACAAAACAAGTTATGCTGGTAGTTATTGAGATTATCAAATCAAAACAAAAAATCTTTTGTAGTTTTGTATATGCCTCAAATTCAAGATATAAAGAAGGAACTTGTGTAATGATCTAAGGAGAACAAAAAGTATTATAAATGGAGGGCCTTGGATATTATTGGGAGACTTTAATGTGACTCTTAAAGTGGAAGAACATTCTGTTGGTGGATCCAGAGTTAATGGGGACATGCAAGATCTTGTGGATTGTGTAAATGATATTGAAGTTGAAGATGTTAATTGGTCAGGACTGCTATTCACATGGATCAAATCTCCTTTTAAGCATGAAACCAATATTATGAAAAAGTTTAACAGAGTTATGGCTAATGCTGAGTTTATTGATACATATGGTGGGGGTCATGCTAGGTTCCATCCTTTCTTAATATCAGATCACAGTCCTGTGGTGTTGCATATTCCTAATTCTTTGGAAGGGAAGAGGAAGTCTTTTAGATTCTCTAAATTCATTGCAGACAAAAAGGAGTTTACTGATGTTGTTAAGGAAGATTGGAAGTGTCATTGTGATGGATATAATATGTACAAGTTAGTAAAGAAGATGAAGAATATGAAAGCTCCTTTGAATAAACTTGCATGAAAAAATTGGAACTTGTTTCAAAATGTAAAAAAGCTTGAGGATGATTTGAAAAAGCACAAGAGGAGGTGGTAACTAACACATATGATACAAAGATCAAGAAGAAGATGTACAACATTCTTCGATATTATAATGAAGCTTTGACTGATGAGGAAAACTTCTTACTCAAAATGCAAAAGTTAAGTGGTTAAGTGAAATGGAATAAAAACACTAAATTTTTCCATAATGTGGTCAAAAGCATAATGCACTTAAATAGAATTATAGGTATTTATGATGAACATGGAAATTGGTTTGAGGGTGAGGAAGTGGCAGACCAATTTGTTAAGCATTTTGAAATTTTTTGAGCAAGAATAAAGACAATGATCAGATTGATAGTTTAGATTGTCTTTTTAGTAATAAGCTTTCTAAGAGTGAAGTTGATTATATGGTTAAAGATATCTCAGATGTAGAAATAAAGGAGGATATCTTTGAGACTAGAAATGAGAAGGCTCCAGGTCCTGATGGTTTTATAGTTGTGTTTTTCAAGAAAAGTTAGGATATAGTTGGAAGGGATGTCTGTGATGTAGTGAGCCTATTGCTTGCTGTAATGTCATTTACAAATGCATCAGCAAAATCATCACTAAAAGGTTACAAGGGTGTTTCAGAAAGCTTGTAAGTATAAACCAAAGTGCATTTGTCCCTGAAAGACTTATACAAGATAACTTACTAATCACTCAGGAACTTCTCAAAGGTTATAACAGGAAGATAGGCCTACAAAGATATTCTTTGAAAATTGATATAGCAAATTCCTATGACATTGTGAATTGATACTTCCTAAAACAAATTCTGAGGCATTTTGGCTTTCATGAGAAAATCATTGGTTGGATCATGACTTATGTATCAACTGCTGCATTCTCTATGTGTGTTAATGAGGATAGATATGGATACTTTAAGAGTGATAGAGGCTTAAGACAAGGAGACCCAATGTCCCCCTACTTATTCACTTCGGTCATGGAAGTGTTAACATTGATGGTCCAAAGAAAAGTATCTAGGAGTAATCAGTTTAAGTATCATTAGGGATGTAAGGATCTCAAACTAACTTAAATATGTTTTGCTGATGATTTGTTGATGCTCTGTAATGGTGATCATAAGTCTGTGGAAGTTCTAAAAGATGGTCTTATGAAATTCAGTAAGGTATCTAGTCTTGTCCCTAATATGAGCAAGAGTACTATTTTCTTTGGGAGTGTGAAGGATAATGAAAGGAAGAGGATTTTAGAATTTATGCCTTTTACTGTTGGAAATTTCCCTATGAAATATCTTGGTGTTCCCCTTATTACCAAGAATATTTGAATTAATGAGTGTAATCAATTGGTAGAGAGAGTAAAGCAAAAGATGAATGATTAGAAAAATAAAGCCTTGTCATATGCAAGAAGGTTACAACTTGTAGCATCTATTTGGAAAAGTAAAGACTTGTCATATCCCATTGTATTATGCGTTTAAGTTAGGGCTGCCTTTGCCATGTTGAATGTTGCAAGTCATTGTCCTAGTTTATGTTCGTGTCAAGAAGCTAATATGTACCTCATTTCGATTGCTTCTTATGGGAAAGTATGGGAGCAGTTTGCTTTCATTTTTTTGGTTCGATTGCATTGGATTTCGTCTTGTGGTTCCTGTGTGAGTGCTCGAGTTAGGATCTTAGAAATATTAATGTGTTAATTTTTAGATTTCCTAGCTTTATGGTTGTGTGAATAATCTTGTTCTTCACTGTTAGTTCATTAGAATAGTTTGTCATTCTAATGTATGATTTATGGTTGTTGCACTGAAGGTACGTGATTGTTGCCCATGTAACGGGTTGTGATGTAGAACTTCATCTACATCCATTGTACTTAAATTTTTTGGTGTAATACAATTTACCATGGAAACCCTTTACCCAAAAAACTTATAGCACCTATTTTGGCTTTTATACATATATATTGGGCCTCAGTATTTCTAATCCCCAAAACAACTATAAAAGATATTGAAAAACCCTTAAAAGGTTTTCTGTTGAGCCAAGGTGATTTGAACAAAAGGAGCTGCTAAAGTGGCTTGGAAAGTAATTTATGCTCCTAAGAGTCAAGGAGGATTGGTATTAAAAGACTTAGTCCTTGGAATGAAGCTTTGTTGTGCAAACATTTATGGAATGTAATCACTAAGAAGGAGAGTTTATAGGTTAAATGGGTGAATGTGGTCAAGTTGAGAGGAAAAAGCATATGGGAGATTGATATTGATGATAATGTTAGTGGAACTTGGAAGGCAATACTTAATTGAAGATGTAAAATCAGAGATAGTATTTGGAAGAAGATTGGTGATGGAAAAAATATTAATGTATAGTTTGATAAATGGTGTGATGAAGGCCCCTTCTGTGAAATCATTCCATTTAGAAACAAATATGAAGCTAGACTATCTGAAGAATCAAGTGTTGCTGATATGATTGTTAATAGGGATTGGGGATGGCCTAATGAATCGAAAAATCAGTTTAGTTGTCGTATTGGTATTAAGGTTCCTAGTTTGAATGAAAGAATAGATGATTGTACAGTGTGGAAGGATAGTATTGGAACTATTGGTGGATTCTCTATAAGAAAGGTCTGGGAAAAGTTTAAAGATGTGAGAAATGATGTGATCTGGTATAAAGTGGTCTGGTACAACCAATGTAATCTCATACATGCTTTTAATCTATGGCTTGTTATGCATAAGAGACTAGCTACTCAAGATAGGCTAATGGTTTAGAACAAGACTAGTCAGCTAGTATGTCCCCTCTATAAAGTGGAAAGTGATTCTCATGAACATCTCTTTTTTAAATGTCCTTACCTTGAGGAAATTTGGAAAAGGGTCAAAACCACATTGAAGAAAAGAGATTAGGATAATGATTGGCAGAATGTGGTGGCTGTTATTGCCAATGAGGGATACAGAAATACTATCTATAGCAGCATGGACAGAATAGCTATTGCTATTGTGATCTATTACATTTAGAATGAAAGAAATAAAAAAATATTTTCTCAAGAACAGAGAAATTATTAAAGACTCTTGAATGGAATTAAGGAGGATATAAAACTTTAGTCGCTAAGCCTAAAGGTTAGAAGGTCTATGGTTGTTATGAGAATATGTGAAGAATGGAATATTCAAATGAATATGATAAATTAAAAGTTCAAGTATGAGCTGTTAAGAGGTGTATGGATTTAGGGTTTGGTTGGAAACTTTTATCAATAAACAAATAACAGTTATTCAAGAAGGCCATTACAATGGTTGGAACCTTATATCTTAGAGTTTTCCTCGGTATAAGTTCCTTGTGATCCATTTAGGTATATCAGATTGGCCTTAGGAGGGCCTGGTTATCTATTTGGGTCATATTAGTCTTTTTCACAAGGAGATGTACCATAAGGTAGGTCTCCAACATTGTGAAGGGAAAATGGCTTGATGTGCAAAGTTATGATTGGATTTGAAGATTTCTTTGGGGTTTAATTTTTCTTTTGCTAAGGAGGTTTGGTAGGATATGCATGAGGGTGTGTGTTTCTAGCCTAGTGATGCCTGTTTATATGGATTCATTTCTCTAGGTTAATTTGGGGAAATCTTTTTATAAAATATTATAACAGGTCTACTTGAGGGCAAGTAGTAGTCAAGTTGGGGGATATTTGTTAACATTAAATATTTGATATTTTAGTGTCAAAATCCCTATTGAAATGCTCGTAATTATTATATAAATGTCTAAATATGATACTTAATCACTTATTATGTTGTTTTCAGGAAAAACACGAGTATTTGACAAGAAACACGGGAAATAGAGGAAAAATGCATTCAAGGACGGATTCTCAAGACATGTTACGGGGTAACCCACCCATTGGTGTAACGTCGTAACATAATCAAGGCAAGACGTGTCATCATTAAGATTACAGCATAATCACTTATAAGGTTTACACCGTAACTAAACTCATTAAAGAATGATGAGTCATTCTAGTCAGCGTTACGGCGTAATAAGGACGTTGGAGTTACGTCGTAAAACATATCAAGCCTACGGAATGAAAGCCCATACCAGCATGGTTATGGTGTAACCAAACATAAGGGTTATGCCTTAATGAGATCGTATGTTATAAATAGAGCCCTCATTCTGCACATTCGACATAGACCCTTTTACCACAGCATAAAGGGGCAAACCAAGCACCATTTGGGAGAAGAAGTCCACCAAAAGTCCAACGGAGATAACACTATTCTTACTTTTTGTATTTAATCATTCAAAATGAGTATTGTAAGAATTATGAGCTTTCTAATCAAGTTTAACTTCATTAATTCTTGTTACATTGTTGTTATGAGCGGCTAAGCACTTCTAGTGCTGGCCTAGCCATGTATTTACTATTGTTATGTTGATCGTTTCTTGTTTAATTAACATTTTATCGGATATCCTTATAGCCTGTCATTGATCCATAGGTTTTGGTAGTGTTAAGGGTGGCTTAGACCCTATTAGTTCTGTCATTAGGCTAAATTTTAGAACATGAGAATAACAGGGTACTAGGGTAGAGTTACGCCTATCCCTAGTGTATGAATTAATCAAGAAACCACATCTGTTACATTAAACACCTACAAAACATAGGAACTCTTTCAAAGAGAGTCAATAATTTGCATAGGTTATAGATTTGGTCTTAATGGTAGTTGGGGATAAATCACTACAACTTGGATGCCCTACCTTCGTGGCTTTCGGGGCATTCGAGATCGCAGGATGTATAGGACATACCTTAATTATCAAAAGGGGTCTTACGATATTAGAACCACTAATAAAATAAGTAATTAGACATAGCATAGGAAACATAAGCATGGCAATAGTAATGAAATGGCTAGGCTAGCTCGCTTTCTCTCCCTAATACTTCTCTTAATTTTAATTTTTGCAATTTACTTTCCTGTAGTTTTCAAAATCAATTCAAAAACCATTTTCAAACGTGACATTATCAAATTAGAATTAATTACAACTAGCTCTTGGGATGACCTAGGATTTACCAATCTTACGCTACCTACGACTAGGTTCTCTGCCCGTTAATGCGTGTAAACATCGGTAAATGAGTTTTATAAATTTAAAACTTGTAATAAATTATTTAAAACAATTTACGCATCAATGACTGTGCTTTGTCTGATGTTTATTTGGCAATGTCAGGGAGAATTTGAGCTTATCCAAGATATATGGTTTTGGTGTCAGAGATATAGGATGATATCAGATATGTTTGTTTTAGTTGTAAGTCTGGTTTTAGGATTGTATAAAAAAGTTTAGGAAATTGTCTGATCTTTTGAATTAAATTTGTGTAATATTCTTGGTAATTAATAAAAAAATTTACCTTGCACCAAAAAAATATATTCAATTGATTTATCATAGGTATTTATTGGTTGTTGGTGACATCAAATAACGTCATTTTTATAGCATCATTTATCCCATGTAATTTACCCATTTTGTATAATAATTGCAAGAATTGTTACTTAATCGTTTATATTTGAGAATTGCAGTAATTATGGAGTACTTGGTGAAGATTAGAAAAAAGGCACGCATTCTGGAGCTTAAACGAAGAAATATGAAGAAACTGACTCTGACATCCTACACGCCTGCACTTCACAAGAAACCACGAAGAAACAAAGTCCAATACGCCTTATCCTAGAGACATATATACGCCGTATTCAAGTTATAAAATGTGAAGATTTTGGAAGATATCAAACGTGGTCCCTACTACAAGAAACCCCCGATACGCCGTATTGACCTTCGTCAATCGCCATATCGACCAAATTCCTGACAGTATAAATAGAAAATCTAAAAATGGGTTTTCAGTGTGCTTGATCATATTTTTGATACCTTAACCATAAAAGTTAATTTTCAAAAGACAATAAGAGCAAAAGAGGTCAAGCAAAGCTATTAATTCCATAGGAAACACCTTGTACTCTCCTATACTCTTGTAATCATTTAGTTTTTGGTATCATTCATTAACTCGGTTAGTTTACCTTCATTGAATTATTACTCTTATATTGATTATGATGATTAAGGGCTAATACCCTTGTGTATTAGCCATGGCTATGAAGGTTTAAATGTTTGGTTTGTTTATATCGATTGCTTAATTTATCATTGATTGCTTGTTTGTTTATCAATTTATACTTGTTTACGTGCTTTTGTATGCGACCTATCATTCAACTAGGTCTAGTGATACCGATCAAGTTAGCTAGATGTCAGGATGGATTCCATATAGTGATTTGCATATCTAGACCAATAGCATCGCAAATAATCATATATCTTTGCCTTTAGATTAGTAAGCTTAGTTGGACCAGCATGTGACCTTTGGGATCAACGAGTACGTTCTTAATCAATTGGAAAAGACTCAGTCAATAGACTACTAGAATATAAATTGCCATTAAGCAGTAAGTGGGTAAATTCTCTATGAGCTAGGGTTTAACACGATCACCATTGCTTTAATCCTTAAGATAGATTATAATCAGCAAATTGGATGTTTTATGCGAATGCGTTTAATTGTGATAGAATTCTACGTGTCTAGGTCTTAGGAAGAAGTACTGCCTAAGTCTTGGAATGAGATGCCGCATTGAGATAAGCACTAATTGCACTAAATAAACAAACCAGCATTCTAATTGGATTAATCATGGCCAATACAGTCTTCTTATATTTGGCTAGACCACTCTTCTATATTTTGTCTATCTACTTGCGTGTGTAATTGTATCTTAAATTGATCTAAGTTACCACAAAACCCGTGCTAATCTCTCAAGCTGAAAAACCCTCCTTATCCGTTAGAATTAGGATTAACATAAGTTTAGCATAGGTTTAACATAGAATAGAATTAACTTAGATTAGTCCTCTTAGTGATCGACACCCTACTTACCACGAACCTTCATCTGATCGGGTACACTGCCCGTTCAAGTGTTGTTTTAGGTAAAGTCGGCAAAATATAAATTTAAAACTTAAACTATCTAAAATAATCCGTACACGACAACACATTAAATTTTTGGCGTCGTTGTCGGGGAGTGAAAATTTTAATCTTGATTTTTATTTAGTATTTTTGTTTTTAACATTAGATTAGTCTAACCCCTAGGATTAGTGTAATTTAGATTTTTTGTACAATTCTGTAAATTTGTGTATTGTTTGCTTGTATATTTGTTAGTTTATTTGTTTTGTATGTTTAATTGTTTTCTATACACTCATTTGGTCGATAACCTGATACTCACTTCCATTGAATACGGCGTATGTAATTTTCTTATCCAATACAACGTATCCATTCAATAGACTAATACGGCGTATTCAGATCAATTTAATACGGCATATCAATCGTTTGATACAGCAACAAAAACTGATTCTTCATATTTGATTTTCGTTCTTAATTTTTTACATTACTTTTCTTCCGAGCAAATCCTGCTTATATTTTCACCTTTGTCACATATCATACTTATAGGAGCTAGTTGATTAAAGAAGTGATGGCGGATAATGAGACGAAATTAGCTATGAAAGAATTCGCGACTAAATACCATGCAAATTATTATTCAAGGATTACAAATATTGCGGTTAATGGCAAAAATGCTTATGAACTAAAAGGAAAATTCCTTAATGATTTGCACAGTAATGCCTTCAATGGAACTTATGGGGGGCGGTCAAAATTATCGAATACTTCCTTAAAATTGTTTACCCAATTGATTTACCAAATGTAAATCATGATAGACTTAGAATTGCTGTTTTCCTAATCTTATTGGTTGGAAATGCAAGGAAATGGTTTGATGAAAGTAAAGGGTTAGTTACTACGTGGGTGGATTTGGCTGAATTTTTTTTTGAAAAATATTACCCGCCTTCCCATACCTGTAGTATTGTGAGGACTAAAGTAAAAAAGGGATCCTACTAATAATATGTTCGAAGAATGGTTGGCTTCAAAATTCTCTAACCATATGACGATGGATCCATTTACTAAGAATGTTTTACGGGATTTTTGGAAAAAGAATGATAACCATGAAGGAGTTATTAATAATGGATTTTATGATCTTGAGGAAGCTAATAATCATGATGAACAGGAAATTGGTGAAATCTTTATAACTGAAACAAACTTGTTCAACTACGAAACACCATTATACACGAAATTCAATGAGTATAATTATCTTCTCAAGATTGATCTGGAATTATTTACTTATGATGTTGAAAGAACAGAGACTTACACAGATTATATGAACAAATTCAATGATGAACTTGAAAAGCCATGGTCTGAAGATGGAGTACCTTACGAAATTAGTGATCATATTTGCGAACCTTTTCAGTTCAAGAATGGGGAAGCTAAGTGGCCCACCTGCAGTTCGAATGAAGATGGATTTTGCAATGGTAGAGAATTACTGAGGATGGTTTGAATCGGCTATATGACATATTTTAAAGATCATGAATGGTATAATAATTTGATGGACGGATCTTCAAAAGATGAGGCGCTAAACAAAAAGCCATTTACAAAAAATCATGGGGAAATGCAAGTCAAAGCGTAATAAATTTTTATGCATGGTTAAAGAGGTCTTTCAAAAACTTCCACGAACTTGATTACGAATTACTGGTGAAGCTTCAAGATTATTGGTGGAAAGTGAACGATCACGAATGATCTCTATTTTCTAACTAGAGGGATCACATACAAGGGCGATATACAAACTTCTATGCTACCCATAATCCTTATCTAGATATTAATCGTATATTTGGTATGAACGGTGAAGCAAGCTATAATAATGATGTTCACAACGAGAATGAACATGAAGATGATGAAAGATATGATTATACCACTCAAGAGCGGCCGATTTGCCAAATTATAAAATATATGATGATCAAGTATTCATTCTGGGATGATGAAAAGTATGTTGCTATAAAGGAAGATGAATACGATGATTTAACAAGCACTAGTGAAGAGGCATGCCGCGCATACCAAGAAATCTTTTGCAACATATACGAGGGATGGATGGTAACAAGAGACGAGTGAAGGAAGCTGAAGAAAAAGTCTAACTTAAAGACTTAGCTGTAAACAAAAGTGCTTCCTGGGAGACAACCCGGACAGTTATTTATTTTTATCGAGTCTGTCATCCCAGACATCAATATGACGTATCCGCTCCATACCATAAGGCGTATTGAATGATTGGACGTTATCAGTCCTTTATTTTCTGCACTTTTAAACTTTATTGTCAGTTCTGTCCATACGACGTATTCATTATATGATACGGCATATTCGGCAGACTGACCTGTATTTAGATACTTTTTACAGGTTTCTCCATACGACGTACCCAGGTTTATGGATACGACGTATTGGTCTCTTGTACAGTTTAGTTTTTATTTATTATTAACTATAGGATACTAAGATAGAGTGCATTATTTTCCTATAATTTTGCACAGGACCTCGCTGGAAAGAAATCGACAATGTTGGTGAAGTATCTACAATCTGGAATTCTTGCTCATAAAATCAACAATGGAGAATCTACCAAGCAAAATATCAAGGGAGTTTCTCATTTTAATTCTTTTAAATTCCTGTTTTTAATGTTTTATCTACACAATGAGGACGTTGTATAACTTAAGTGGGGGGATGGGAATTAGAATGCATACTTGTCCTATTTTTCATATTAAAATGCTTAAGTTACGCTTAAATTTAAAAAAAAATCAAGCATACTTTTGTGAATTTACTTGTTACATAACCCGCACACAATAACCCTTATTAGATATTGTGAGGATTAAGCCTTATCTGTTTCTAAATGTTTACCTAAATCTCACAAAAATATGAGTGTGTCGGTGATGTTGTAGACTTTAGAACTTGGCTTGGTATATCTATTCGAGACCACAATAATGAGTACTATGGATTTAGATGGAGTAACTTGTTTAAATTGGTAAATTTCTAGGATTACACCCAAAAAGCCTATATATGTTATTTTATTAACTAACTATATCGGTTAGTTAACTCCCATATAAACTCTTTATTTTCTCTTATTTTAAGAGTAATATACCCCTAGAAAAACCAATAGAGCCAATCCTTTAGGAATAACACCAACTACTTGTTCCGTTAAACCTTTACACCTTAGCCTACCATGTCAAATTAAGTCCATTTATCTGTTGCTAGTTGCTTAAACATGTAAAGTATGTATTTCTTGTGTCTTGTGTCATTTCTATCTCGGGTACGGTTGGGAAGAAATTTGCTCATTGCAAATGGGAATGTAAAAAGTATTCAAAACTCATGTATTTTTACTACCATCATAATTATTGGTACGTCTAAAGAACAAAGAATTATGGAAAAAATTATTCGAAGTTATTATGATCATGAAGATGGTGAAATTACACCAAGATTTGTAGTATAGTGTTTAAAAAAATGAAAAAAATAGAAAATTTCAACAAAAAAAGAGGTGGAAAGTTTGAAGATAGTCGTTTCGCAAAGCTTAAACCGAAGGAATTATTTGAAGGATTGATTATTCGTTGATACGTGTAATAAATCAACGATGTAAAGTTTTGTATAAAGTGGTAGATATCGCCACTTGTCTTTGAGTGGTAGATACCACATAGATTAGTTAAGTGATTTGAGTGTTTTCATCTTCCTATTTCGTTAGGTGTTTGGTTGTGTACTTGTAATTGACGGAATAAATGCTTAACGGAAGAATCCTTGGGGATACATTTTTATAAACTTCTAAAGGCTACATGAGGACAAGTAGGATTCAAGTGGGGGGATATTTGATGACATCAAATAACGTCACTTTTATAGCATCATTTATCCTATGTAATTTACCCATTTTGTATAATTATTGCAAGAATTGTTACTTAATCGTTTATATTTGAGAATTGCAGTAATTATGGAGTATTTGGTGAAGATTAGCAAAAAGGCACAAATTCTGGAGCTCAAACGAAGAAAATGGAGAAACTGACTCTTACATCCTATACGCCGTATCCATCAAGGAAAATATGGCGTATATGTGCCTGCACTTCATAAAAACCACAAAGATACAAAGTCCAATACACCGTATCCTAGAGACATATATACGCCGTATTAAAGTTATAGAATGTGAAGATTCTGAAAGATATCAAACGTGGTCCCTACTTTAAGAAACCCCTGATACGCCTTATTGACCTCAGTCAATACGCTGTATCGACCAAATTTTAGACAATATAAATAGAAAACCTAAAATAGGTTTTCAGTGTGCTTGATCATATTTTCAATACCTTAACCAAAAAAGTCAATTTTCAGAAGACAAGAAGAGCATAAAAGGTCAAGCAAAGCTATTAATTCCATAGGAAACCCTTTGTAATCTCTTATACTCTTGTAATCGTTAAGTTTTTGCTATCATTCGTTAACTTGGTTAGTTTACTTTGGTTAAATTATTACTCTTGTATAGATTATGATGATTAAGGCCAATACCTTTGGTATTAGCTATGGCTATGAAGATTCAAATGTTTGGTTTGTTTATATATATTACTTAATTTATCGTTGATTACATGTTTATGTTTATCAATTTTTATTTGTTTACGTACTTTTGTATGCGATCTATCATTCAACTGGATCTATTGATACCGACAAAAGTTAGCTAGATGCCAGGATGGCTCTCCATATAGTGATTTTATATCTAGACCAATAGGATCACAAATAATGCCCTATCTTTGCCTTTAGATTAGTGAGATTATTTGGACCAGCAGGTGACCTTCGGGATCAATAAGTACGTTCTTAATCAATTGGTAAAGACTTGGTCAGTGGACTACTAGAATATAAATTACCATTAAGCAGTAAGTGGGTAAAGTCTCTATGAGCTAGGGTTTAACAACATCACCATTGCTTTAATCCCTAAGATAGATTATAATCAGCAAATTAGATGCTTTATGCGGACGCGTTTAATTATGACAGAGTTCTATGTGTCTAGGTCTTAGGAAGAAGTACCGCCTAAGTCTTAGAATGATATGCCGCCTCGAGATAAGCACTCATTGCACTAAATAAACAAACCAACATTCTAATTGGATTAATCATGGGTAATATAGTTTTCTTAAATTTGGCTAGACTGCTCTTTTATCTTTTGTCAATCTGATTACGTGTGTAATTGTGTCTTAAATTGATCTAAGTTACCACAAAACTCGTGCCAGTCTGTTAGGCTAAAAACCCCCCTTATCCGTTAGAATTTAGATTAACATAGGTTTAGCATAGGTTTAACATAGAATAGAATTAACTTAGTTTAAATTAACTAAGATTAGTACGTTAACCAAAGTATTGATAAAATAAAAGATTATTTCTCGCTCTTAGTGATCGACACCTACTTACCATGAAACTCTATCTGATCGGGTACACTGCCCAATAAAGTGTTATTTTAGGTAAAGTCGGCAAAATATAAATTTAAAACTTGAAATATCTAAAATAAACCCTATATGACAACACATCAGTTGTTTCTAGCTATCTTCACCATAAAAAGCCATGTTCTCAAAACACTTCTATCAACGAAGAAACCAATTAATTAAGTGTAATATACTTGTGATGACATCAAATAACGTTACATTTATACCATCATTTATCCTAATTAAATTACCCACTTTAATATAATTATTGCAATAATTGTTACTTAATTGCTTAAAATTGTTAATTGTAGTAATTACGGAGTGTTTTGTGAAGACATGCTAAAAGGCACATATTTTGGAGCTTAAATGATGATATTTGAAGATTGCTAATTCTGACTACATACGCCGTATCCAGCAAAGAAGATACGGTTTATTAGTGCCAACACTTCACAAGAAAACACGTATGTTCAATTCCCTATACGGCGTATCCTACTGCCTGTATATGTCGTATCCAGCTGGTCAAACAATCAAAGATTCTGCATTAAATGTAATTAAGGATAAGTTTAACTGATTGATTGTGAACGTAGCGCGCACTCCAAGGAATACATCCCTATATGCCGTATTCACCTCACTCAATACGGCATATCCAGTCTTTTTCAGACACTATAAATAGAATACTCAAAAATGAGTTTTCAATATGCAAAATCATATTCTCTATACCATAAACTCAAAAGTCAATTTTTTGAAGTGAAGAAGAGCAGCCAAGGTCAAGCTCCAAACCTAATTCAATAGAAGACATCGTGTAATTCCTATACTCTTGTAATCATTTAATTTTTGGTATTGTTCGATCAAACGTTTAGTTTACCTTGGCTATATAATCACACTCATATTATTACAATGGTTATGGGCTAATACCCTCGGGTATTAGCCATCTTAATAAAGGTTTAATGTTTGGTTTGTTTAATCCAGATTGCTTAAATTATCGTTGATTGTTTTATTATGTTTATCACCTCATACTTGTCTATGTGTTTGAATATGTGAACCATCATTCAACTAGGTCTAGTGAGACTTAACAAGTAATCTAGATACTGGTATGCTCTCCATATCATGTTTTATATACCTGGACCAATAGGATCATAAATAATGCCTTGTCTTTGCCTTTAGATTAGTGAGCTTAGCTGGACCGGCAAGTGACCCGTATGTTCCAACAAGTACGTTCTTAATTAATTGGTAAAGATTTAGGCAGTGAACTACCAGTATATAAAATGCCGTCAAACAGTAAGTGGGTAAATTCCCGATGGTCTAGGGTTTAACAAGATCACCATTGCTTTATTCCCTAAGATAGATTATAATTAAACTAAAAGGATGCTTTATACGGATGCGTTAAATTGTGACATGATTCAACGTGTCGAGTTCTTAGGAAGAAGTACCGCCTAAGTCTTAAGAATGATATGCCGCCTCAAGATAAGCAGTCATTGCACTAAACAAACAAACCAGCATTTAATCGGATTTAATATGGCTAATTACAGTTTTCTATCATTTGGCTTGTACCGCTCTTTTATCTTCTTGCTTGATTATTGTGTATTGAATTGATTTTAGTCACCACCAGACCTGTGCTAGTCTCTCAGGTTGAAACCCCCTATCATTAGAACTAGGTTTAGCATAGGTTTAACAAGTCATTAGAATTAACTAGATTAGTTAATTAGAATAAAATACTGATAGAATATAAGGTTAACTTTTCTCGCTCTTAGTGTTCGATACCCTACTTACTACGAAACTCCATGCGATCGGGTACACTGTCCGTTAAAGTGTTGTTTTTGGTTAAGTCGACTAAATATAAAGTTAAAACTTGAACCATCAGAAAATACATCCTCACAACGACACATCAACTTGTTACCAAAATATAAAAAATACGAACTTCTTTTTTGGGTAAAGGTTTTAAAATGCTTTTAAAATGCTTTCTTAAAAGAGTGTGTCATAAAGCAAATTCCTCATTTCGATTCAATGGTGGTTCCCGCCAAAAAAACTGTTACAACAGTAAATTACTCATTTCTCCAAATCAATCCATCAATTCATTAAACAAATTACATCATTCGATTCTACGTGTTATTCTGATCACATCGAGATAACTTTTAGGTTAAGTTGTGTGATTTAATTATGGCAGTAAAATTGAGATTTGAGTTATTGGCTAGTTGTTTAGATCCACTGGTTTTTTGGTGTTAATCTCAATAATCAATTGGTCTTTGATTGTGTTTCTAAGGTTTAATTCCAATACTTTATAGTTAATCAATTTTCCTCAGTTTCTATAACCTTAGTTTTGTAATGAGAACCAAGAGACTGCAGAAAGATCCTCAAAACCTTAAGGATTACACACTTAATTCAACTAAATCTAGAACTAATAATAAGAAAAATGATTCAAAAAAACAATTTGGATGATAAGAATGAACAAGAGGTGAATAATGAGGGTTTGGAGACCAGCAATGGATGTTTTGAACATGAGATTGCTAAAAGGGAGTAGGGGTTGAGGATGAAAGCTTTTGTGAACCGTTAATTGCTTGATTCGCATGGACCAATTACTAGAATGACACATGCCCAAGCTTTAACAACAATTTAAACTATGGCTGACCACTCTCAAAAGTAGCACGACTGTTCCTCTAGCAGGAATATTGGTAGTTGTGATAATTTGGATTGGATCGCTGCAATTGCAAGCAAATTAGATAGCTTGGGCCGTGACATGAAGAAGCTAAAGGAGAATGTTCATGTTATCCAAGTAGGATGCCAAACTTATGAAGGGCCCTACCTTGACAAAGAATACCTTCTCAATGAGGAAGTTAAAGGTGTGGAAGAGGTGGAGTATAGAGAATTTAGACGCTCCGCCCTATTTAAAAGAGGAAATTTAACAAAAGTTCATGTAGGTACTCTGGGATACTATACACGTGTCGATAATCACCCACCCTACAGGGAGAAAAGGCCAATTTAGAAGAACTTATGAACAAACATCAAGAGGAATCGACATGGAGGAGCATCAAAATGGAAGAATGGATTAAAAAAACTCCAAGAAAATGTTGAGGTTAACACATGAAACCAAAGCGCCTTTATTAAAAATCTAGAAACCCAGATTGAGCGACTAACCAAGGAGCTCCATGCTAAGACTGCCAGTGAAGCTCCCAACTCATCTATTGGGCAACGTAAGGCAGTTTATGTCGATAGCGAGATGCTAATAAACCCTACATCTTCTAATGAAATTAACAAACTTCATGGTGTATCTTTTTTATCTGATACTGAGAAGATGAAGAGCAAACAAAGGTCTTACCATGCCAATTTCCACCAAATGAACTAAATCCAGGAAGTTTTACTCTTTCTTGCACTATTGGTAGTTTAGACTTTTATGTTATGGCAGATTTAGATGCAAGTGTTAATGTCATGCCTAGGGCGGTATGTGACTATTTGAAACTAGATAACGTCAGGAAAACTAACATGTTGGTAGAAATGGCTGATATGACAAAAAGGCACCTTTATGAATAATTGAAAACATCCTGGTAAGAATCAATAAATGTCTACTTTCCTTGGATTTTGTAATTATCGATAAGACACCTAATGAGACCATAATTCTAGGTAAACTTTTTCTAGCAACCATTCATGCTAAAATTAATGTTTTTGATAAAGAAATTTCATTAGGAGTCGGTAATGACAGGGTTACTTTCGATATGGAAAAAAGGGTCCATAATTTTACAGCCTTAACGACAAAAATTTTCATGGTAAATTCAATCCAGGAAGAAATACCTCTTAACCTAGCAAGTAGGAATGTTCCCCCATTAGGACCAGATAACGAAAAGATCAATAACATGCAAGATAGATTTTCTGATTATGTGCAGGAACAGGGCAACAAGAAGAAGAAGCTTAGGATTGACAAAAATATCCCTATCATACACTTTGGTAGACCTATAAAGCAAGAATTAAATAGGACCGTGAAAATGTGGCCATCCTGTGACCCTGCCAAAAAGGTATGCAATGGAGGGGACCGAATCTACGAGATTAATAGGCTAGGAAATTTGAGGTACTGGTACTGCAACTATGGCAATGAAAGAAAAAACATAAAAGGAGGCGTATTATCATTCCGTGACTTCTTGCTAGTTAGAAATGGGGATAGACAGAAGGTTGATTTGATTTGGGATCGTAGGTATGCAGAATGGTGTAATGAAAACTATATTTCAGGACCATCAACTTTAAATACGGCCCCAATAGATGATAAACCTAGGCCTAGGGACTACACCTTTAAAGAATAGATGCTAATAAAAGCCAGGCACACTGATGTATGTGAATCAGTAAAGAAAACCTTGTTTAAATCTTGGATCATCAATTGTTTCAAGGGAGAATTAGGGCCTGATAAAGATCCTCGAGTAAGAACCTTTAGTGACTACAAATGGGTGTTCGATTTAGAGATTGGTCAGTTAGCTGATGAATATAAGATAGGAATATGAAAAAAAGTGGCATATTCTCAAAGAAATTTAGGAAATGGTAAGAAGGTTCAAAGCAATGACATAAACGGGTGGTATAATTATTGGTTAAAAAAGAAGAAAAGCAGTAAACTGGGGATGAAGTATACGATCCACCTAAGGTTCATCTAGAAACGTTTGAAGTAACAAGATACTCATTTGATAATGACGACAACTTTGTTTGCGTTAATAAGGAATCTGAGGATACCTTATCATTAGGGAGAGAGAATGGATCAAGGTTTAGGGATATGATTCAAAAAGAATTGGTCGTTGGCAAGTAAACCCAAGGAAAAACGAAAATGGGCATGAGTCTAACTTAAAGACTCTTTAATAAACAAAAGTGATTGTCAGGAGGAAACCCATCTTTTATTAGTTTAGTTCATTTTCTTTTCTGCATATTAGTTAGTTTGTATGCTTCTCACTTGATTTTGCAGGTTCTAGCAGCAAGGAGGCAAAATTCGAGACCGTCTCGATCCGTATTTGTGTGGTAATATGGCTGTTGTGGTAGCAGTTATGGTGTAACAACTATAGTTACGCCATAACCATTTCAATTATGGTGTAAACCTAACCATGGTTATGTTGTAATAGACTTAACTAAAAATTTTGTTTATCACATGATTACGGCTTAACCACCAAGGTTTACGCCGTAACCTCCTTCTAAAAAACTTAAAAATCAGTTAGAAATCATTTCTAAACCATGTATAACTAAATGAACTTTGTGGGTATGTTCTCTGGAAACCCTCACGAGACTTTACTCGTCCACTTGGACCACCAAGTAGTTTAAATGACTTCTTGCATATGGTAAATGCAACTGTGATTCCTATGAAAGTGAGTTAGGATTTCTTGTATATTTTCTTTGACTGTTTAATGCATTTTGTTTGTTTAATGATCTTAGGGTATAATGATTTTGCTCAAGATGAGATTCTCGGGAGTTCTCCTCTTGCCATCATCATTTTTATATATCATGAGCAATGCTTAGGGGAGTTTCTTGTTCTAATTCTACTCTTCTCTTTAAATTTCATTTCCTTAATGTACAATAGGGACATTGTATAAATCAAGTGGGAGGATGGGAGTAGAATTATCACTCGACTAAAGATTTCCATTGATTTTCTAGTTTTCTTTGAAAAATGGTGCCAATTTTAAATATTTTGACATGTTTTTCCTACTGAACTAGAATAAATCTTTGCCGAATGTACATTTACCCTTTATATCTATTTGGTAAGGTTAAGCCTGATGATCCATTTTTATCCATTATACAAAAATCCACCAAAATATTGAGTGTGTCGGTAGTATTATAGACTATAGAACTTGGCATGTACATCATTTCAAGACCTAATTGATTAGTAGGAATAGATGGTTCGAGAAGGCAACATTTAAGAATTTACCCAAATAACCTATATATGTAAAACAATTGTGTGTATTTAGTGACTTGTTACACTATGATGTGTCGTTGTGTGTGGTTATATTTTATTATTTCAAGTTTTAAATTTATATTTTGCCGACTTAACCAAAAACAACACTTTAACGGGCAATGCACCCGATCGGTAGTAGTTTCGTGCTAAGTAGGGTGTCGATCACTAAAAGTGAGGTTAAATATATCAATTTAATTAATATCATGGTTATCTATGTTAATTCTATTATAATCCTATGTTAAACCTATGTCAGTCTAAATCCTAATTCTAATGAGAAAAGGGGGTTTTTTAGCCTGAGAGACTGGCACGGTTTGGTTGATGACTATAATCAATTCAGACACAGATTTAGAAGGACAATTATTTTGTGATCCTATGCATTCTAGTTGTATAAATTACTTATGGAGAAGTTATCCTGGAACTCTAGATCTACTTGGTCCGTTTCATAGATCCAGTTGAATGATAGGTCGCATACTCAAAAAAGCGCGGGTGTGGTAAACAAGTTTAAATTGTAAACATAAAACAGACTAGCCATTTCAACATTAAATCAAGAAATACGAGATAAACAAATACCAATCATTAGATTCTCATAATAATGGCTAATACCCGTAGGTTGTAGAATTCACACCACAACTATTAATGATTTATTATTGATTATATCCTAATTGTTTTATAGCCTTCAAACGTAATAATAAATACAATCAATTATTTAGCCAAGGTAAACTAACCGAGTTAAACGAATGATACCAAAAACTGAAAGATTACTAAAGTCTCATGGTTTTACCGTTGTCTTTATAGAATTGAATACGTTGCTCGACCTCTTCTGCTCTTTTTCTCCTTTGAAATCGACTTTTATGGTTTAGGTATCGAGAATATGATTTAGCACACTTAAAACTCGTTTTTTTGTTTTCTATTTATAAGGTCTTGAAGTAGGTTCGATACGACGTATCCAAGGATTAGATACGGCGTATTGGGGGATTTCTTAGATTAGGGACCCGCTTATATCTTCCAGAATATTATTATCTCATTTCCATATTTTCCAATACGACGTATAAGGTCTCTCTGGATATTGGGTATTGAGCTCCAGAATGCGCGCCTTTTGCTAACTTTCACCAATTACTCCATAATTACTGCAATTCTCAAATGTAAACAATTAAGTAACAATTCATTGCAACGACTATACAAAATGGGTTAAATTCATGGGATAAATGATGCTTCAAAATAGACATTATTTGATGTTATCAAATATCCTCCCACTTGAATCCTACTTGTCTCAAACTAGCCCTTTTGTAAAGTTTAAAAACTGCTTATCCCTAAGGCTATTTTCCGTTATAGCCTTATTTGATCTATTTCAAGTAAACAACCAAACACATCATGAAATAGAAGATGAAAACACTTAAATCACTCAGCTAATCTATGTGGTAACATGTAACTAATTCGCTCAATTGCACGGTCATGACGAGTATTCTATCATAAGCTTGGCAAGGATATACATCTCTACCATTAACACCAAGGAGTAACAAGTTTATAAAGGTAAATATAGGTTTTTGTATGGAAAGGATTACGGTTTATCATTCTATAATCTTTAACAGAACGTACCAATCCAAAATGGCAGATGAAGCACACTTACATGGCCGTTAACGACGGAATAGAGTTGTGTGTTCGATCAACTTCCTCATTCGAATTTAAACCACACGGTTAGATGAGAATGATATAGGGTAGGAACCTTTCTAAATTTCACCAAAACTCCGTAAACCAACAAGGCAGATGAGACTTGCATACATGGTCATAACGGACGACAAATTAGACATGCTTCGCTTCGATCACTCCTCATTCGCGGTTAAAAACCAGCGGCCAATCTTTAAGGTGCGAGGAAGTAATTTTTGTTAATAACAAAATCAAGAAACAAATAGATTAACGCTAAAGTACAAGCTGCTAGACACTTTTCCCGACCTTTACCATGATAATGCGACACATCTATTTATAAACTTTCTTGATCATATGAATCAAAAATAACAAACCTAACCGTTGGCTTCTTTTTGTACACGGTTCAACTTCCCAATCATCCCATAACTTTACATACTCTACAAGGCAAACTAAGTGGCGATATCTTCCACTTTGTACAAAACTCTACATCGTTGATTTTTTTTTTAGACGTATCAAACGAATAACTCGATCTTCGTGTAATTCCTTTGGTAGTTGTGAAACGATTATCTTCAAACTTTCTTTCTCTCTCTTTTTTTGTATTTTTTTGCTAACTATACATTAAATATCGGTGTAGTTATTTCACCATCTTTACGATCATAATAATTCCGAATAATTCCTTCGTTAGTTTTTCGTTCTTTGGTTCACATTATTGTGACGGTCAGTAAAATCACATGAGTTTTGGAATACTAATTTACATTCACATTTCAATGTGGATAAATTTCAACCGCATCAATGATAGAAAACGAAACAAGACTCGGAATACAACTTTACACTTTAAGCAACTAGCAACTGTAAATTAAACTTAATCTAACAGGGTGGGTTAAGGTGTAAGGGTGTAACGAAACAAATAGTTGGTGTAATTCCTAAAGGATTGGCTCTACGGGTTTTTCTAGTGGATCTTCACTCTAAAGATGAGAGTGGAAAAGGGTTTAAACTGGAGGTTAACTAACCGGTGTAGTTAGTTAATAAGCAACATGTAAAGGCGATTTGGGTGTAATCCTAAAATTTACCAATTTAAACAAGTTACTTCAATTAAATCCATAATACTCATTATTGTGGTCTCGAATTGACTATACCAAGCACAAGATCTAAAGTCTACATCATCACTGCACACTCATTATTTTCTGTGATAAGTTAGGTAGCATTTGGGTGTAAATTCCTAAAGGATTGGCTCTACGGGTTGTTCTAGTAGATCATCACTCTAAAGATGAGAGTGGAAAAGGGTTTAACGGGAGGTTAACTAACCGATGTAGTTAGTTAATAAACAACATGTATAGGCGATTTAGTTGTAATCCTAAGATTTTCCAATTTGAACGAGTTACTCCAATTAAATCCATATTACTCATTATTGTGGTCTCGAATAGATATACCAAGCCAAGTTCTAAAGTCTACAACATCACCAGCACACTCATATTTTGTAGAATTTGGGTAAACATTTAGAAACGGAAAGGTTAAATCCTCACAATATCTATCAAGGGTTATTGTGTGCGGGTTATGTAACATGTAATTTCACAAAAGAATGCTTGAAAAATTATTAAATTTGAGCATAATTTAAGCTTTTTGTTGTGAAAATTAGGACAAGTAAACATTCTAATTCCATCCCCCCACTTGAATTATACAAGGTCCACGTTGTATATATAAAACATTAAAAATACGGGAATTTAAAAAGAATTAGAATGAGAAACTCCCCAAATTTTTGATTGGTAGATTCTCTATGTTACGTTTATTTAGCAAGGTCGTATTGAACAGCCGTTTTGAGGTTTCAAGACTCTAACACTTCAAGATTTCCAGATTTGTAGATTCTCACCAATATTCGTCAATATTCCCTTCACGAGGTCCTATGTAAAATATAGGAAAACATGTGCATTCCTATCTTGGTACCTATGGTTAATTTAAACTAAACTAAAACAAACTAAATACAGGTCAGTCTGTGGATACGGCATATCAAATAAATGAATACGGCGTATTCACAGAACTGACAATAACGTTTTTAAAAGTGCATGAAAAATTAAGACTGATAACGTCCAGACATTCAATATGCCGTATGGTATGGGGGGAATATGATGTATTAAAGTATGGGAAGACAACAAAATTAAATAACATTCTGGGTTGTCTCCCGGGAAGGACTTTTATTTATAGCAAAGTCTTTAAGTTAGACTATTCTTTAGCTTCCTTTTTACTCCAACTCATGCAAGCTAATGTGCCCGCGTGTGAGCCATTCTTTCATCGATGAAACTCGAATAAAGTCGGGTCCTAGATTCAAAAATCCTTTGTAGAACCCCTTTAGCTTTTGTTACGAGTGTGAGATCCCGTTCATCTTATCGTTCTCACTTACCTTCATTAATGGTGGTATTTTGTTACATTGCGCGTTAGTGTGGTGTTTAAACCTTGGATGAGTAAATTCAAAACCTATCATGCATGAAAACTTTTAAGTTATGAGCACAATCAATATGTATCTTCTTATCGTTGTCACAATAACTAGGGTAATCATCAATTCCAGTATCAAGATCTTTATCCCTGGTTCTAAATTCCTCAATTACCTAACCTTCCTCAATGGTGGGCATTAAATCATCTCCTTGATTTCTCCTAAGCTTAAATGGTTCATTCAAATCATTTAGTTCATTGTAATCTTCCGAGAAAGGGTCTAATGATCTATTTAACACCAAAGTCTCTCCCATAAGCCAAGCTTCTAAATCAAGTTCCATTCGTTCTCTCAAACATAGCATGTAGACCCTCTTAATTATACTACTAGCAGGTTTAACACTTTTGAAAATAATCTTTTCTTCCCCAACTATTAAAGTAATCTTTCTTTTGTAAACATCAATCTTAGCACAGGCGGTGGACAAGAATGGTCTTTCGAGGATCAAGGGCACTTTGATATCCTTGGGCATATCAAGAATTATAAAGTCTATAAGGAAAGTAAATTTACCAATTACTACTAGTACATTTTCAGCTATTTCTTTTGGATATTTCACAGTCCTATCTGCCAATTCCACTGTCAACCTAGTGTGAGCTAATTCGCCTAATCTTAAGTTAAGGTAGGTCGAGAGAGGCATAACATTAACGCTAGCTCCTAAGTCAACAAGGGCGTTATCAAAACAAAAATCATTAATAAAGCAAGGTAAAGTGAAACTCCCTGGGTAAAGCAAGGTAAAGTGAAACTCCCTAGGTCTTTTTCCTTTCAGGGTATGGCGTTGTTGATATGTGAAGCTCCATAAGCTTTCGTGAATTTTGGTCCATAGTTCCCTACTTCTTCTTCGCAGTAATGATTATCTAAACGACTTGGAAAAGGAATCGTTCTGTCCAGTGGATATGACGTATTGGGAGGATCCAATACGGCGTATCGGGCATGAATCAGCTTCAATAGTAGTTGAAATCGACTTGACTTGATCTCTTAGGTTTGCTTCAGTGGAGCTAGGTAGACTTCCAAATCCTATTTCCTGTAGTACCTTGCTTATTTTCCCGATTTAGATTTCTAAAGTTTTAATAGATGCTCCTTGGTTTCGAATGGCAGCATTCGTCGAAGCTCGGATTTCTGTAATCAAATTAGAGTTTTCTTCGTGTCTCTTTGCCGATTCACTCATAAACTTGCTCAGGGTATCTTCCATAGAATGCCTTCGTTCTTTGGTGTCGAAGGATTTGCATTGTTCCTTTGATAGAATCCTGGAGCTGCTGCTTTATATCCTCCTCCTTGAAAAGGTCCACCAAATTGCGTGTAGTAAGCTTCTTCTAGGGTTCTCATTTCTTGTTTGAGTGGGCAATCTTTGGTGTAATGGGGTCCTTTGCATTGTTCACATGACACCATCTGGGTGATTGTGGATCGACTTACAAAATCTGCTCACTTCTTGCCAATAAGGGAGAATGACCCATTGGATAAGTTGGCAAGGTTATACTTGAACAGGATAGTAGCAAGACACGGAATACCTGTTTCAATCATCTGTGATCGTGATAGGAGATTCACATCAAATTTCTGGAGATCATTTCAGAAAGCTTTGGGTACAGATATAAGTATGAGCACTGTGTATCATCTAGAAACCGACGGCCAGAGCGAGAGAACTATCCAAACTCTCGAGGACATGCTATGTGCTTGCGTGATCGATTTTGGCAAAGGATGGATTAAGCATTTTCCATTAGCCGAGTTTTCATATAACAACAGTTATCAAGCTAGCATAAAGGCCGCACCTTATGAGGTACTTTATGGCCAAAAATGTTAATCACCTGTGTGCTGGGCCAAAGTTGGAGAAGCTCAACTGACTGGTCCAAAATTGATCCAAGAAATAACGGAAAAGTTAGCTTTCCTGAATCAAGTAAGAGAATTTCAAGCTGCTCAGGATCCGACTAAAAAGAACATAGATCGATTTGAAGCGGAAAGCCCATATGGGTCTGAAGTTGGGGATAGGGGTTTCTATGATCAAGGTCTTACCTTGGAAAGGGTTGTACGTTTCGGCTCAGTTCATAACAGTTTATAATAACCACTTTAATTAAGTATTTAAGCGGTGGTAAGTTGAAAATCGAGATATGTCGGATCTTTCAAGGTGTTACCAAAGTTGGGAAAGTTGCCTACAGGCTAGAACTTCCTCAAGAGTTTAGCAGAGTTCACCATATTTTCCATGTGTCTAATCTGAAGAAATGTTACGCTGACAAACCATTAGTCATGTCGTTAGAAGGAATTCACATTGACGATAAGCTCTAGTTTGTAGAAGAGCCCGTTGAAATCATGGAACGGGAGATCAAACAATTGAAGCGAAGCCGGATACCATTGGATTCGTTCAAACAGAAATACCCACAACTTTTCACAAACCGGGCTTTGTCATCCACTACAAGGTCTTAAGCTTTGAGGACAAAGCTCTTTTAACGGGTGGAGACTGTAACATTTCTCAATTTCAGGTCATTTTACGACTCTATTATTCTTCACTATTTATTTTAGTCCAATACGCGTTTACTTTTAATTTAACTTTTAAGCTAAATCGCGTAGACTAGAAATAATCATTTAACGTAAACGGCCACCAAATAAATTAAGGTTTACGTCAAGCAAGTGTTATATAATTATTAAGAAGATAATTATTAACTTTGCGTATTTTATTTTTATTGGTCACGTAAAAGGCTTACGTTTCGCAATAAAATACATTTAGACACACCTCGGAAATACCTAGACTTACCTAGACTCAAACCAATACCCACTTTTAAACCTTAAACACAAAATTTATTCAAATCTTGTGTTATTAAGCCATTATGGCCGGAATTGAAGTAACCTAAAACATAAAAACAATTTGGATACTTACACATTTGTACCATTATCTCTTAATTAAACCTTGTACTTGTATAATCCTAGTAAGGTTTCAAAAACCTCCCTTTCCCCTTGATCCTACTCGTCACCCACACAAAATCAACTAGGAAAATCTCCCTAATATCCCCTAAGTACATGTACAACCTATGTTTAATTAAAACATGTACAACTTGTCTCTAACTAGCTTATTACCCAATGGTTAATAACCATTTTTGTTCTCTTTGTGCCTCTTGATACCCGTGGTCACCAACAACATATATACAATCAAAGATCTTCAAATCTCATGTTAAAATTCTTCGTATCTTTATCATGTAATTAGGATTTTACTTAGGTGTTTAAGGCAAACCATGTCTTGATAACTAGAACCCTCAAAACCACTAACTTAGGGCACGGTTTGGTTTGATTAGGGACAAAGAAGCCTAACTAGCTCATGAGCCTATATATACCCACTAACATTTACCTTAAACACTTCTTACAATTCCTAAACAATCTCTTAAGCAAAAACCATCCCTATTTCCCTCGTTGTATTTGAATGATACCATAACCGAACCCAAACAATTCGTCTCATACACATATAAGCTCACTCGAACATATAAGTGGTACTAGGTGGTATGCGCTTAATTACACATACCATTTACCTAATAAAACGGACTTAAAAGACCAAAAACGTACCAAAAATACATTGTATTTGTATGTTTTCATTTGTATTGTGCAGGTGACGGATATCTAAGAAAAGGACAAAAACGAATCCAAAACGAACAAAACCGAGCACGGAATAGAAAAGCGTGAAAAGTCAACCCCGACAAAGTCAAAGTCAAACCAAAGCCAAAACTAAAGAAAACTTATCGGGCCAACCCGACCCATTTTATTGGGCCAAGTCGGCCCAATAAGCTATCAACTACAAGGCTTAAATAAGCCTTATACAAATTTGGGCTTAAATGTTAAATCTACCAAATAAACCGTTAGTCCTTAAGGACTAACGTGGTTAGACTTATAACTTAACACCACTTACACCCCTAACCCTGTTACCCCTTTTATAACTTTCCCTATTACCCCCAAAACAGATAAAACCCTTTTCCTACCCAAAGATACTATTCACTATCCCCCTTCACGAGCACCCTACTACCCAACAAAAACATCACTCTCACCTCTTCCCCAAACAAACTCCACATCACATGGGCTCAAACAAACACCTCCATGTTGGTAATCCTATACGAATTGGTTGGATTTGAAAAAATCAAGGGTTGCGATTGAAGACCTTGGGCTCCAAGATGATTTCAACGGCTTGGATGAAGACTTTGAGTTGCTCTCACACAACAAACACAACAAGAAGAACCCCCTGCATTTTATATTTTTTTATAAATAGCTTAGAACAGATCTAGTTTAGGTGTGTAATCTAGGAGTAGTGTAATATAGTGTAGTTTAGCTTTTCAGCTTATTTCCAGCGTATTGTATTTATCAACTTTGTACTCATTACAAGTTATTAATACAAGTCATTTAATTTAAAACTGTTCTTTACTTTACCTGTTTACCTTTATGCAATTTTAATATAATAAGTTAATAAGCTATAAGCCATTTGTTTAAGCTACATTGTCACCTATAAGTTCTAAAGGCTTAAATAAGCTTCACTAAGCTTATGTGAGCTCAGTTAAGCTATTTACATTAAAATTTGGTTAAGGGTTCCTGTTTGAGTACTTTTGGATGATAAGCCAGACAAGGATGGGCTTATGGGCTTATTCACAGCTTATTGTATAAGCTGAGCTTGTATATTAGCTTGAAAAAGCTACTTGAATTCCCTGTTTTAAGCAAGGGGTTGAGGTACTCTTCACTTTTAACTTGTAGCTCATTTTCACTTTAATGCTTAATTTACTGATTATTTGCTTATTGTTTATCTGCTTATTATCTGCTTATTTATGTTGCTTATCTATGCTTGTTCTGCCTTATTGTTGCTTAAATAGTTTAGTTTATGGCTTAGATTAGTTTAACTTAAGTCTTCATATAATCTTTCTCTATTTAGTTATTTTAGCTTACTAGTATAGCTTATTAATCTGTGCATTTTGTCCTTAAGTTTTAGCTTATTTGTGCTTAAATGCCATAGTACTAAATCTGATTTTATAATTTGTAGCTTAGTCAAGTCTGTTTTAGCTTTTAATTGTATTTTTAAGTTTTTAAAGGGGTGTTTTGGGATAAGGAGTTTCAGTTAGGTAAAATAGTAGTAATCTTGTTTTTATTGTTCAATCTAGTTTTCATAAGCTTTAATTCAGTTTGAATGATAGTTTTCTTGAGTTTAAAATAGGTTTTGATAAGTTTTGAAGTTGTTTTTATCATAAATCCAAGTCTGCAAGTCCAAAAGGTTATTTTAACAGCTTATTTGCTAATTTTTCTTAAGTACACTTGAAGCCATGGTTTGTATGATCAAATGCAGTTTATAATGCATCAATAATCTTCTGTTTTTTGGGTGATAGATTGAGATTTAGCATTTTAACCATTCTAGCTCATAAAGTAGAATTAGTCCTGTTATAGTCCTTTTAATACTTCTGAGTTAAATGCTCTTTGTTATCATCTAGCTTATTTGGCTTTCTTAATTCCATTTCTTATTGCTTATTAGGTGTAGACTTATATCTGTTTTAGTTATAAGTCTTTTAGTTTCTGTTTTGAGTCTTAAATTTCAGCTTAAAATAGTCATTTTCATCTCAAAAAAGCTAAAAATTCAGTTGTGTAGCTGTCATTTTTAGTCTACTTTTCTAGTTTATTAACTTATCATTTCTTCTTAAGTTTAGCTTATTTCTGTCCTTTTAGTATTAATCCTAATCCGTCATAATCTTTTAGCTTCTGATTAGAGTTTATGTGCCCTTAATTTTAGCTCAAATATCTGTCATTAGTCCTTCATAAAACTGTTTTAATGCCTGCTGTCTTTTAACTTTTTCATAGTTTTTTAGCTTATTTTGATAGCTTATTTTTGTTCAAAAGTGCTTATTAGGGTTAGGTGATCATTTGTTGTTAGCTTATTGTCTTTTTCTTTTAGCTTTTTTAGAGTGCTTAAGTCCATTTAGTTTTGCTTATAGTCATTTAGCTAAAAAAAGTAAGCTGTCACTTTTTCTTTGCTTATATTTTGCTTATTTTTAAGTTTTATAAAAAGTTGCTTTTTTAAAGTTTGTTGTTTTTGCTTATTTTACAAGTTTTAAAAAAAAGAAAAAAAATGTTTGTTAAAAAGGAGAGGCCACAGGGGTCGAACCTGTGACCTCTCCCTTTGCACACACACGTCCCAAACAACACACACACTAACCATCAGCACCAGTAGGGCTATCTGTTATAGCCCACGACACCAATTAATAATAATAAGCTCTTTTTCCCTTTTTGATTATTCAGCCTTTGTTTTGTGGCTTATTTACAGCTTATTTATAAGCTGTTTTTCATAGCTCTTATTTTTCTTGCATTCTATGTAGCTTAAAGTATTTTCCTGCATTTTTTCAGATTTTTCCAAAATAGTTTAGTATTTTTAATATTTAATTTAGATAAAAACTGTTTTTAATTCATAAAAAATAAAATAAAGGTCAAAAAAATATAATTCTTTTTTTAAAATTTTCTTTTATCATTTAGGACTTAGGAAAATTAGATTTGCTTTCGTAGGGTTAAAATTTTAGATTTTGATTTTTTAAAGAACGGGATTGAATCCCGTTAACGTTTTTTTGTTTTTTTAAGCTTAAATTACTTTCGTTTTTGGTTTACTTTAACTTGTTCTTGCATTTTAGTCATTTACGGTTTATTAAAAGTTAAAAAATCATTTTAGGATTAAATTTTGATAATTTAGGGTTTTAAGTCGCGTTTTTTTAGGATTCCCGTTATCGTTGCTAGTTTTAAATCATTAATTGCTTTAGTTTTTAGTTTGCCTTACTTGTTTTTTCCGTAGAATTAGAAAAACCAATCAAAATCTTGTTATATTCAAACATCAAATATCAAACCGACTTTCGACTTTCCATTTCACGCCTCGTTGGGAGAACGACCCGGGTGATCACTTGCCCGGAATCATTTATATCATACCCGTGAGTTTGTTGACCTTTTTCCTAAAGGGTTGACTAGGTTGACTTGCGGGGATTTTATATTTGATATTTCATTATACTATTTGATATATAATTACCCCTAAAAAGGTGATTATCATTTTGGCGCCGCTGCCGGGGAGGAGTGTAAGCGATTGTCGTTCCGACGTTTGACAATTAGTGCTTTGAAGATCCTTCCTTGTGAAGTTATTTTCTTTATAAAAATATAAAAATACAAAAATATTTTTCATTTTCTTTTATTAGTATATAAAAACAAGAAAAAATCAAAAACATAAAAACATTGTCTTTAAATAATAAAAAAAATCATCATCAATATAATGCTCTCAACTTGAGCATTATCATAATAAGTTCCCAAACAAAAGATTAAAACTTGCCTTTGTGTCACTTGTGAAGTACGGCTCACCTTTAAGAGATTAACAAACTATAAGAGGGGTATAAGGAGGGTTGTTCCGAGGAACTACGACCCGAAAGGAGAAGGTTTTTAATAGCTTCGCGCTTTCCCGCTCCTCCGCTCCTTTGTGCGTTTTTCTTTTAGAGAGCTACCGTGAAGCAAGTTGATTATTGGTTTAAGTTATTCGGTCTCATTTTGTCCTTTAATAAAATATGTTGTTTAAAAAACTCGAAAAACCAAAAATAATCTCCTTTAACCTCTTTGCCATTTAATTCTTCTTCTTATCCCTCTATATTGTTTAATTCTTATGGCGTCACTCGATTATCGTTTGAATCCTATTTACACGATTAAAGAATGTTCGTCTTGTGGAACTTTGTACACTAAATCACGTTGTTGTTCTAAAGGGGGTTTCGTAGACAAGTTTGTTCGTGATCCTAATAAAACACCCGACTCGTCTCAACGACCCCCTCAGAATTGTCCCAAGTGTGGAAACCCGGTTGATGGTCTATATTGTCGACAATGTGCTCTATTACGAAAGAAATTGAAGGAAGTTTGGTCTACAATTTGTTATGAAGATGAAATTTTCCAAGACTTTCTAAACACTTCCGAGTCATCCAATGACAAAACTAATGTTGTTAATGCACCTCAAGAGCCATTCGTCTTCAATCAGGACCCCGGTGAAAATTCTTCACAAAGGCCTCCACATATTGACCACCATTGTTGTTACGGGTGTGGTGATTCGTTAGACGGTATCTTTTGTCAACGATGTACTTGTGAGTCTTGTGGGAACGGTGCTCATTATGGCTATAATTGTCCGCCGAAAGTTCCGACTATCTCTAATCCGGAACCATGCCATAATCAAAACGTTGATGAGTTCCCACAAACTTTGCCAAGTTTTCATCCGACATGCTATTCTGGAGATGGAAGTTCATTCACTTATGATTCCACTCCTAATTTTGTCGATGATTCTCCTAACGTTTTCAACCCACCTTCACAACCCCCGACGTATTCTTGTGAGTTTTGTGGGAACGATGCTCATTATGGTTACGATTGTCCACCTCAAGTTTCGTTTATCTATTATCCGGAACCGTGTTACAATCAAGACTTTAATTTCACATAAAATTTTCAATGTTTTCAACAACAATATATTTGTTGTACCCGGTGTGAGGGTCCGCATGAGACTTTTCAATGTCAATAAGTGATCTTCTACGAACCTTGTTGTGGAAATTGCGAGGGCCCTCATAAGACTTTCCAATGTCAACCAATGAATGAAAATTATTATGAGCCAAATTTTTGCTATAATTTTAATTCTTTTGGTTTTGACCAATTTCAACCCTCGCAATTTATCATTGATCATATTGATTTAATGAATGATCATCTAAAAGCTTAACAAGTGTTGAATGATTCTATGAGTAAGCTTCGTGAGATGTTTCAAACTTGGTTACAACAACGGCAAGAACAAGTGGTTAATCTTGATACTTATACTCCTGAGCCTTCGCAATGTCGAAAGATTCCCATTTGCTATGATGATGACGACGACGAGTATTCTTTTGCTACACAATAATATCTCAAGAAATTTTCCTCCGCAATCACACCCGATTTACTAAAATCGGACTCTCTTATAATAGAGGATAAGCATCTCGACACTATTTCGAAACCGGAATTGGACGAATTAATAAAGTCTAGTGTTGAGGACCTTGTCCATACCCCAAGTGAGTCCGATGGTATATCCGAAAGTGAATGTGATTTGCCCGTTTGTGATGATTCTTCTCCGAAAAAGGATGAGGTGTTAGATGATATCATTTCAATTCCACCGGGAAATGGTAATGATCATTTTAATGTCGAATCTAGTCTAATTGAATCCGTGCTTAATCGTGATCACGTGATATCTTCTCCTAAGATTGATTTCCTTCTCGAGGAGTTCGCCGGTGAACTCGCTTTTATCGCTCCAATTCCACCGAGAATTGTTGAAGCCGACTTTGATCCGAAGGGAGATATCCGTTTTATTGAAAATTTGATGTATGATAACTCTTTTCCTTGCCCTCCGTAAACTTTTAAAGATGATTCTGAAACTGTCATCGATTCCAACAATGATTATTCTTCGAGTGATAACGATTCGCTTTACAGTGACGACATCGATTATGTTGAGGCATCACCTCCCGATTCTGATCTCGTCAGCTTAGAGGTGGTGGAGATTGTTATCCCGGAAGTTGGAGGGATTGATACTGATATTCTTCTAACAATCAAAGACGATATTCTTCATGAAAAATTGTTGAATGTCAATCTTCTTATTGTTAAGATCGAAGCATTAAAAGATAATTCCACTCTATTTTCCGATTTTGTGACCAAGTCTTCCTCCACATCTCTTAACTTTTTCTTGGAGGAGACTAACACCTTTGATAATTCTTTACCCGAATCTGAAACTTTTTGCTTTAATCTGGAAGAGATTAGTAGTGGCAGTCCCACTTCTTATTTGGATTTATCTCTTCCAGATTATGAAGCATTCTTTTGTGATAGTGAGCCCGATTCGGGAAATTTCACTATGGATGTGGTGGAGGATATTTTTGATAATCCAACAAGAGAACCAAGAGTTCATGTGCCTAATGTTTTACCCACCCATCCCACCCTTCAACTGGATTCGGATTTCACTCTTTCTAGTGATTCCCTCAGATCCGACCTTGTAGTTTCTTTTCCTTCCAGAACTAGAAACAAGATTTTCGATCTAGGGATATTCATTGAAGTCCAATCCAAGAGATTTCCATCACCGAAAGAATTTTCTATCTCATTCATCCGTGATCCTCTTTCTCCAGTGTTTGACACTTTGATCCCATTTTCATCAGAAAATGAGGAAACATTTTCAATCCTGGTATTCTTGCTTCTAATGGGGATACATATCCTCATCTCTTATCTTATCGGGGCTTTAAAGCTTTCCAGCTCATTTCTGAAAGCCCGATGATGATTTCTGGGTGGGGACATTCTATATTGGAGGTTTGTTTCTCATTTCTATTCACCCTTGACAAGCTCAAGTATGGGGTTCGAGTAAGGCTCAAGCTCGGTTAACATAAAATAAGGCTTGTGGGTGCAACCCATGCCTTATACTAATTATTATAGTAGTAATGAATAAGTTGTTGTGAGAGGGCTCGTTCTTCCATTTCTCATGTTTTGTGTTATTGCTCCAGGATGGCGGATTTTGAAGCCTCTCGTTGCTAATGGTTTTGTCCTTTCGTTCACCGGGTATTCAAATCCTCAGCTTCATTATGGGAATCCAATATCCTAATCTTATCGACTAACGTTTATCTTTGAGCATACTTAATAAACGGCTTTAGATTTACGTAGAGACCCTTCTTAAAACATTGAGGACAATGTTTAGTTCTAGCATAGGAGGAGGGGGGATCTATCGATTTGATTGTGCCTGCAGCCGTTGTTTTCGCGTAATCCCGTTTTTACCACCAAAATACCAAAAAAATGAAAAAATTTAAAAATTTTCAAAAATAAAATAAGTGTTTTGTCATAATTTTGACTTTCCTGCTGGGTAGAATAAGAATAAATTTTGACTCGATCGAGCGTGTTGAGCTCTAGCTTGTTCCTTAACTTTTAGACTAAGCATTCGCGGATCTTTGCGAAGAACGGAAAATGATAGAGTTAAGTATGAGTTAGATGCTAAACAAGGATTAGTTGGAAATCTTAAAAGTTCATAAGTGTAGTTTGTGGCTTTTTCTCCTATAAGGTCCTAACCGGACTAATAATACGTGCTATTTTTGAAAATTAAACTCAAATCAATAATTTTTGAAATGTAGTCAATAACATTTTTGTCTTAAGTTCAAATTTATACTTAAATTTTCTGAAAAGAAACTTTCTCTATATATCGTGGTAATATTAAAAAAAATATATGATGAGGTAACAATAATAATTATAAATTGTGGGCTGATAAAAGTTTACTGCCTCTTGCCGACTCACAACCGATGCGGCAGTCTTCAAAAGAAGGCCTATAGTAAGAATAATAACCCGAGACTGATAAAAGTTTGTTGCATCTTGCCGGCTCACAACCGATGTTGCAGCCTTCAAAAAGGCCGAGGATGGCAATTGCATCATGGTTATGTTAATGTTTAGTATAATATATGTGATTTAATAAATATAGGGAAAATCTTTTTTTCTTAAATTTAAATATGCTTTCGAACTAAGACTATTTCGTTTTAAGCTGTGGTTTTTTCTAAATAAGCTATGTATATACGGGAGACCTAAGAGTTTTGAAACCGAAGGTCCGTGAGTCCTGATACTAGTCTCTGTGGGGTGTCAAAATCCTGGTCACTTAGTCGCAAGGTTGGGATGTGCCGAGACGAAAGTCGCTACATGGGATGATCTCGCCTTCAAACTCATTACTTTTTGGGTGGAACGTGACGCATAGAAATTTTGCAAAACGTTTGATCTATGGTTGAAATTCAAAATAAGCACATTCACCTAATATATAATAATTAGCGAGAGTAGAAAGTTCACAAGTTATAAATATGAGTAGTGTTAGTATCTTAACTTATATTTGACGGTGATTTTGTTTTTGTGCTTGGTTTGGAACGAGTGAAAAGTCTGGGACGATGAATTTATCCTTCTTGGGCATTTTAGGATTGAAATGCATCTTGTTCTGTGACCCTAAAGTTATAAAAATAACGAAAGTCAAACATGTTAGTTAGTTGCTTGAAATGAAAAGTACAAAAAAATAAGAAAAAGGAAAAATATGTGTGAGAATAAGTGTAGCTATTTAAAAATGGTCAAAACGGGGCTTTTCAAAGCTATTGATTATTTAATTCCCCTTGATGAACACTTAGCTACCTTTTGAGGTAATTAGTCGAGGGGGATTGAGATTCTTAGTTTTCTAAAGTGTTTACTTATGGCATTGCGTGAGGACACGACAATATCTTAGTATGGGGGATTTTGGTATGTGTTTAATTACACATACCTTTTACCTTTAAAAACGAGCCTAAATGACTAAAAACGAACATAAAATGCCAAATATATGCTTGTTTTGCTATTTGTGTTGTGCACGAAACGAATATTCAGTAAAGGACGAAAATCAAGCCAAAACGGACAAAACCGAGCGAGAATGAAAAAAGCGTGAAAAAGTCAAAGTCAAAGTCAACCCAGAAAGTCAACAAGTCAAGGCCGATGACGATACCGAAGAAATCTTAATGGACCAACCCGCACCTAAATTAATAGGCCAGGTCAGCCCATTAAGCTTATTGTATAAGCTTTATATGATAAAGAAGTCCAAAACCCTTTTTATATACAAACCGGCCCAAGTATAAGCCCAAAACCATTTAACTAGGCCCAAACAAACCTAACCCCGTTAGCCTACAAC